>JAABPQ010019872.1:0-20642 GCA_033439865.1 Alcedo quadribrachys
CTCCAGGCTAAAGAGCCCCAGCTCTCTCAGCCTGTCTCCATAAGGGAGATGCTTCTTCAGAGAGGGGTGTCTACCTCTAGTCACAACTCTGCTGTGGGGGAAGATGATGCTCCTTCCAGTGCTTTACAATCCTTACGCCAAGGCCTCGTCACGCAGCTTAACATCTCATTTTCTATGGTCTTTTAAGTACAAGTGCACATCTGCAGAAATATTTCTAAAGCTATATGTAAAGTTTAATGTATAGTGCATAAATAACAGATGCACAAGTGCGTCTTGAGATGAACAAGTTCTGTGAACATATTCATAATTAGAGATTATAACACATTGCAGACTTCAGGAAAGATATTTTCTATGAGGAATTATAGGCATCAATGCATCGCAGAGTGAGGGGCTGGATTTAGATCATGAATCTCTTTTTCCAATTTATAAAGCTGCCAAAGTTGACACAAGAGTAGGTAAATTAATTGATAGGCCTTGTGCTAGAAAGGTGTAGACTTAAAATATAAGCCTCAATATGCCACACATCCTGCTGAGCCTGAGCAAGGATCCCTGTGGGCTACCCTAGCACAGAGGGGGGTGCTCTGAGTCAGAGCACTCTGCCTGGGGGTTTTACTGACTCCCCTGCTCTGGTTTATCCCCATGGTGTGG
This sequence comes from Alcedo quadribrachys, assembly GCA_033439865.1. NCBI lineage: Eukaryota > Metazoa > Chordata > Aves > Coraciiformes > Alcedinidae > Alcedo > Alcedo quadribrachys. Next base: position 649 of record JAABPQ010019872.1, read on the forward strand.
AGCCTGCCTGCTGCTGAGAGCTGGTGCAGCAGGAGAGGGGGGCTCCCTATGCTCAGGCAACCAGCCTGACTTTGGGAGCCCAGCTAGTGCCTCTGTGCACATCACTGGGGCACGTGGAGGTCCCAGCACACCCAGCTAGCTTTGGATCAGACTCAAACTCCAGTATTGGACCTCCTGGACCTTCACAATGCCTGGCTCAAGCTGAAGTCCAGGCAGTGCAGCAAGGACAGCCCAAGACCTTGCACCCTTCCCCCTGACACTGAGCCCCAGCCGTGGGCTGAAAGGCCACCTTGGTTTCCAGCAGCCCCAGCCCCAGCCCCACAGCTTTCCTGAGCACAACCTGCTTATCAAAAATGGAACCCCTCACTGCCATTAAAGCCCAGTAATACAGTTGTCTGTTATTTATTCCATGTTTAATAATCCATCTCTATGACACACATTGGAGATATAGATGCTCTCAAACTTTTTAAGATGAGCCCATTTCTTCCCCAGGAGGTTCCACCTGACACAAGCCATTACTGAAGACTGACAGAAAAGTGTACTGGTAGCCAAGATATACTATAAGACAAGCAGAAGATTCTTAAATTATTTAGTTGTGGTAAGGCATATGAGGAGCTGTCTGGCCCCTAGAAAGAATTATGGGGGTACTGAACTTCCCATCTGCTGTAGCATTTTGAGGAATAAATTGAAATCCAACAGTTGATTTGTTACATCCATTAGTTACCAAAACATTGCTGGTTTGTTCACACCTATTAGCCAGATAGGATTGGTTTCAAAGTAGGAAAAGCTAAGGAAGGTGAAGTGCTCTTGGGAACCCCACTCTCCCAGGAAGGGAGGGAGGTATTCTGATCACCCAGCACATAGCAAGAGGCTGACAGCAGATCGTGTTGAATCAGGATCAAAGGGCAGTGCAGACTCAATAGAAGTGTATGGGCAAGAAGGAGAATCCTCCCAGGAGTCTAGATTGCAATAAATACAAACCTAAGCCAATGCACTCCTGAAATGCAACGTTGCCCACTTGGGGAAACCACTAAGAAACACCAAACTCTTCTGCAGCAAAGTACTGTGTGCTACCTCTCCTGAGCACAGGAACAGTTCAAGAGCTGCTGCTCTGGATGCAGAAGGTATCTGGTTCTGGGACCTCACCTACTTAGATAATAAATAATTAAGCAAAAGATTCCATGGGCACAGGGGAGAACTAGCCGAGGGCAGGGAAAACTCTTCCCACCTTATGTGCAAAGATGGAAGAGTTGATGCCATGGGTTGGGTTTGTTTTTTTTGCCACTTCAAACTAAGAAACATGGAACAGCAACAGACAAAAATTAACACTTGAAATGATGTTGACTTGTCAATGCCTATAAACAAATGAACTTTCCCTCAAATACTCAAACATCATTATATATTATTATTACTGCCATTATTATTATATTACTGTCATTATTCTATATCACACATGATTATACTGAGAGGATACTGTCATTATTTCAGACCACACACTGCTTGCAAGCTGTAGATAGAGAAGGGGATGAGAGAGGCCACAGAAAGGTGCATGGGCCAGGTTGTGCAGCAGAGACTGGAAGTTTAGCTGCACTGAATTGCTGTTTCTCTAAGTTTACCAGACTGAAAGCTCCTTACAGCACAGATCCAAGCCCAGCAAAGCACATCCCCACGTGCTGAGCTCTCCCTCATCTCATCCAGATTCCTCACACGCTTCAAGAAAATCATGTCCTCGTGTGTTTTCCTGGGCTTCTCACCACAGAACCAGAAGCAATTTAGAAATATTCACTCCTGAATGAAATTAAGAGTTTGGGAGCAGTCAGCAGAGGCTTTTCCTACAAAACCTGCATTTCTTTGTGCCTCTGCAATTTGACATTCTGCTGTTTCTGCCATTTACATCCTGCTAATGCTGGGCAGGTGTTCTCCAGTGCAGGGTCTGCCATCAGCAGGATGTCAGAGGGACACACACAGGACAGGGGGATTCTTGGAAGCTCTGAGGGCCTGGCAGCCTATCTGAAGCTGTTTGAGAAACAGCAAAACATCAACACTGACTCTGAGATGTTTTCAGGTTCAGAGACTGCATCACATACGTGGCTGATTAAATTTCCCGGCAACTGTCTCCTTAAGCAAACATTTGTTCTCAAACCAATCCCTGTTGGTTTTTGTCTGGTTGGTTTTGTTTTGTTTTTTATTCCCCCCCCCCCCCAATGCAATATCTGAATCAGCAGATTTTAAATACTCAATATATCTTTAAATGCCAATGCACAACAAGTATAGCAGGTGTTTAATTGTGGTTTAAAGATCCACATTTTTCACATTTTACAATCACAATTAAAATTAAGCAATAACACCAAAGGAGTTCCGGTATGCAGCAATAATACTTACCCATATAGTGAAATTGATAAGGATCCAGATATAATGATGCCCATTGTAGTAACCCTGTGGTGACTGATTGCTATTCTGCTGTTAGCAAACAACCAAGTAATACTTTATTTTTTTCAGAATTATCAATTTGTTTCTAGGGTATGAGAACAATGAAAACCTTAAGGGAGAAGGCAATAGTTAGTGAGGTATTAAAACAGTTCTATAACTAATAAAAACACTAAATCAAGTTAGATATGCAGCAGTGTGTCATTTCTATTTTAATAAAAAAGTACATTATTCTCTCCTCAAAATTACAAAATTTTATTTTTTTTAGTCATTGCCAACATAATCAGAAAGTTAAAAAAAGTCATAAATCTACAGTTTCTGGAACTGTCACTTATGTGATTTTCTGCTCTTTAAAAATACTGGAGTATAGCACATGTATTCATAGAACACTCTTGAAAAGTTATTTGCATCGTTGCTTAGATTTTGTTGGTGTTTTTTTTTTAAGGGGAGAGTTTGGGGAATTGCAGATTAAAAATGCTTATGTTTCATTGCATTTCCTTAGATGAGTGAGCTGTGCAACATGTTCTTCGGAGCTACAGCTCCTACACATATTAGGTGGCAAAAAGTTTTATGGTTTCATACTGTACCACAGATCCTGAGATATGGGGAACCCAACATAGAAACTGAGCTTTTCTGCTCTAGAGACTTCAGTAATGAAGTTCACTGCTCAAAGAATGACTGATGGCATCATCACAAATTAATGCTCAAAAGATCTCCTCAGCTTCCAAAGAGCAGAGCAAGAGGGGGTGACAGTCATGCGACCAGGAATGGTATTTCTATCATTTGGGTGATCTCAAATTCATTGCTTGTTAATATTTAATAACTCTACAGCCCAATCCTACAGTTCTCAAGCAAATTTCCCATAGAGGTGCACAAGATGTATAGATGTGGAGAAAAATCCTGAAAGTATAATTAGGAAAAGGGGTAAATAAACAACACTTGGTGTTGCCAGTGCTGTGGTGAGAAGGGAGACAGGGCACCTGCAGTGGGAGGTGGTCACTTGCTAGAGAAGAAATTCCAAGCCTTGAGAACAGCCCTTCCAAGACATGATGAAATATCACACCTCCAGCTTCATTTTCTGCTGTCAGCTGTACCATCAGCAATATTAACTATTTTGTGCACCTAGACAAACTGTAGAATCATGAGGAATTATCCCTAGTGCCCAATCCTCACTTGCTTCTGAACTCGAGGAAAACCTGGGCCTTTGTGACAGGGTAAGTGGAAGGGCAAGAACAACACTGGGAAACAAAATGTGTTTTACTTCATCAAAATAACCCAAACACACAAAAAAACAAATACACACACACACAACCCAAACACACAACCATGAATCTAGGAGGACAGAAGCTTTTTTGACTGTTCAAAGCATGTTTTTGCTTAGTTCAAGCCCAGACTGCCCTCCACTGCTCCTTGCATTTGTGCTTTGTGAACATTCCAAGATGTCACTATTTCATCCACACCAATAAGATGTTCACATCTTCCAAGCTCTCACTGAGCAGAGATGTGCTTTTCTCCCCAGGTCTAACAGATTACCCTGCACCCAAATGAGAGCACTGGCCAGAAGCTAAGGCAGCTGAATTCCCACTGCAAGGAACCCAGCCATTTCCAAGGGTGTTCCCTTGCCTGCAAATGCACCATCAGGACAAGGTCATGGAGGAGGGAGTGCAAGGCTCTGGTTTAGGTGAGAATATACACTAGAGAAGCAGTGGGATGAGTGGGTGAGAAGAGTTTGCCACTGATGGTTGCCCATTGTATAAATGCATTGCAATTAAGCAGCAGTGCCTGTCATTAAAAGTTTAAATAAGTAAAGCACACAAGGGATCAAAAAAAAAAATGCATTTTATGGATGGGAAACCAAGGTACTTCTCTAACCGTGTCCTCCTTATCTGACCTAAGGAGCCTTTTCTTACGAGTGCATTTTCTGATGTGCTTCACAAAATGCATTCACTTGGTGCAGTTGGCAGACCCAGTTGTTGCATCAAAAATAGTTAATGGCAAGTATCAGCATTTTTATCTCTCCTTCCTCATGTATTTCATAACTGGGAGACAGCAAACAACAGCTGTGTAAAAGGAAAGAGCAGTACAAATTAATGCTCACCCTGAATCCCAGGGAACACTCTAAGCCTTGGATTGAGACTGGGAACTTCCCCCAACTGCAGACATTCTCAAAGCTGGTTGGCCACACAGAAACCCGAGGAGCATCAGTCTTGGAAATATACTGGGCTCATCTGGTGCAAAGAAATCCTAACTCTGAGTGTCTGAGAGAAAGGCCTCCCAAACTGAGGGACCTGAGCAAGCCAGGACACCCAAAAAGCAGCTGTCAGGAGGCCTGGGTGCACCAGGGGGTGCTGAGCAGCACTGCCCCAAATGCAGCTGCCCTGCTGGGAGCTTGGCATGCTCTGCCTTTGCCTCTGATGGCAACACTGAGCTTCGTTTGAGGAGAGTGTGGAGAAAGAGGGCTCAGTTTTTTCTTCTCTCTAGGCTTCCTTGATCTGATCATGACGCAAAAAAACTAATTACAGCAATTAATACAGAATTAGAATAGTTTCATGCTAACTCTGTGAGTAGCTTTCTAGCAGCAGATTGCCTAGAGATACAGGGTTTGAAGAAAACTCTAAAGCTCTTATTTTCCTGATTACAGCTGTTGAAAAACTAACATGTTGGTCCTCAGAATGAAGAGGGAAAGCTGACTACGAAGCCCTTATATTATTCTGCAAAGTGCAGCAATACATTAATAGAGACAGAGGCACACAAAGGAACTAAGAAATGTGCTCAGAAGTCAAATCCCATTGCATTCCCAGACTCTTCACTGCTTTTCTGTGTTGGAAAAATGTGCCTAACCTGGTAATTTCCCTTCAATAGCACCAAAGATGAACCCAAATGGGAAAACAAAAGAGGAGATGCCAAGGGAAGGAGTCAGTTCAATTCTTCATATACCTTAAACAACATTAAGGAAAACCTAACAAACCAGTGCAGAGCAAGTAGCACATGGTATCAACATGACCTCAAATGATTTGCTCTCCTTTTCAACTTCAACACCCATGTCTATAGACAAATCAGCAAATACACCCTGGACACATTGCTCGAGCCTCTTATTGCATAGCACAAAAAAAGCAAGAGAGAAAGTGTAAACAGTTGCTAGTGTATTGTTGGCTGGTGACAGCAAATATATATATTTTTCCCATACTGAACAGTCATGCTTCACCCAACAAGCACTGCTGCTCACCTAGTGCAGGCTTCCCCTTGTCTGGAGGACAGAGCCCACCACCCAGTCACCTCTGCAGGAGGGTCTGGTGAACTGTGCTGCAGCTAGCTAGGAATCAACCTTTGGGAAAGAACTGATATGAACTCTTACTACAGGGTGGAGCAAGGTGTATAAACTCTCACATGCAGTTTCCAGGAGCAAATAACTACATACAGCACTGGCTGCATGGTTATACTGACCAGGAACAAAAAATACCACACAACTTCAGTGGGAACCACGTGTGACGTCTGAAAGACATCAGCTTCATGTAAGATACTAAGAAGTCCTCTTAATCAAATAACCAAGAGTGGAACAAACCATTAAAATAATTCCTTTTCCATGCACAAAGGTTATGGATTTAATAGCTTTTTTACTGTATTAGCACAGAAACCCACTTTTACTTTCTGTAGCTTATCTTGAAGGAACATACATTAACATACTGTATTTTTCTGCTGTATTAATGAACATTACAACTAAGACAGTATTATACTCATTATGAACCTAATAACCAGCACATGATCCCAAAGCATGACTATGTTAACACTTGCCTGCAAAGATGTGAAATGAATAGCACCTCTGTTAGGATTATTAAAAAGAATCTTGTTTAAAAGAGAACCTCGTACAACCTTTTTATTTCACATTTCTCAGAACATACCTGATGTCCAGGACACACAGTGTTAACCAGTTCTGGATGTGAACTAGCTGCACAGTTAAGGACTGGGTATTAAGACTGGAATTTTACCCAAAAATTGCCATCACAAGAAGAAGTTTTAAAATATCTGTAATAAAACTAGCGAGGCCCTGGGATTGAATCTGGACCCACAGACTCATTATGAGCACTAAAGGAGTCAAGTGTCTGCTGGATCTGAAGGACCAAATCTACATGCTTTCTGGTCATTTCAAACACTAAAAGGATGTCAAAGAATTCAGTGATTCTGTGCCAGAGATTAATTGGCCAGCAGATATGTTTTTAGAGGCCACACTTGTGGGCAATTGGTGGTTTTGGGACTAGATCAGTATGATCTAGGTTGGCTAGAGCTGGCTCTGGGCTTTATCTGATAAAGTTCAAAGTCATCTTGTGCTGGGGAGACTACACCTCACAACAGAACTCATGGTAGGGTGCAATGTCTTTGGGTGGCCTGGCCTGCTGAGCAGCCAACTCCATCTCCTTGGCCAGATGAAATGCTTTCCCCATGCCCCACTTCAGTGTCCTACTTTGCTCGTCTCCAGTCCTCATGGCACTTGTTAACCACCCTTATCTTAAATAGCTGTTGTCTCCTTCCCACTTTTGGTATCCCCTTGTCATCTCTATCTTTTCTTTTTGCTCCTCACTTTTTTTTCTATGAAGACACACAGACATATCCACAGACTCTAAATAGCATCAGTGGCTGTTGGTGACCTTGTGTTGACAGCAACATTCACAGTTTTGCTCTTTTTCCCACCTGGCAGCAGGAATCAGAGGAAATACTCTTTCCTCATCCCAAACATTCATCTTGACTGGATCCATTCTCATTTGGGAACAAGGAACACCACAGGGGTAGACTGATGGGACAGGAGTCAGCTGGTGCAGATGCAGTGAGTCTTTGCTGAGGGGCTGAGGCCAGCAATGCCAGCATCTGTCAGGGCTGGACTGCTGATTTCACATTTTCCCACACATATCAGCATCATCCAGACCACTATCTTACTACTCATTTGAGAATAATATAGTTCCACGGTGCTGCCCATGACAAGAGAGAAGAAAGTACAGGTGAGTTAATCTGACTGCAGATAAAACTCAGAATTAATATCAACCAAGCTATCTGGAAGGTGAAAAGGAAATAAGTAACAGTCAGCATAGATTTATTAAGAATAAATCATATCAGGCCAGTCTAATTTCCCCTGTGAAAGGGAAACAGTGCCTGTGGATGGGGAGAAGTAGTCAGTGATCTGGGTATTGACTTTAATAAGGATTTAACAAACTGTAATAGGGTTCCCTCACAGGCAAACTAAGCAAAGATGCCCTGCAAATCTGCTGTGAAGGAGTCAGAAGCATTGAGAAAAGCCTCACTCAGGGCAATCACAAGCAGAGCTGCTTCACTGCCACAGTGGAGGAATGAGAACTCGCAGGGAGCTGTTCTGGACCCAGTGGGATGCCCCATTTCCAGGGGTGTTTTGGACCCTGAATCCCTGGTGTCCTGTGTCACACCAACTTCAACTGCTGGAAGCATGGCAAGACTTGGCACTGGAATCCAAAAATTTGCTAGAAACTGGAGAAACCTCATGAAAGAGACCAAGATGAAGACAGAGTAGGAATAATCAGCTCTGGTGCCCGTGGGACCTCAGCCTTGCAGACCATAATTGAAGGAAGTCCTTGGCAATCAGGAGCCCCTGGGACAGCACCAACAAAGATGCAAGAGCTAAAACTTCTTCCATTCAGACTGCAAGAGCTAGGAACATACTGATGAAGAAAACAGGTAGATACAAACCAGAATAATAAGCTTCAGGTAAATGAAAATCTAATTTAAAAAGGAACAAAAGGTATATATTGTAAAATAAGAGCATTGAAATGCAACAAGGGAGACTCAAGTGAGGTATTAAGAAAAAAACTATAATGGTAAAGTTGGGAAATTTTTGACATTAATAGATGTTTCCTTTTTTTTTTCTAAAAGTACATGGACTATGGAAAAGATTACCATAAGAAAACTACTTTCCATGGTAGCAAACCCTCAGCAAGTTAACAGCACAGACATTAACCATTGCTGTAATTCTACAAGTAAAATATTAAAAAATCCAGAGCATAAGCTTTGATTTGAAGATCCACCTCATTGACTACCTAATTCATTCCTAATGACACAATCATTGGTGAACAGCAAGTACAATTCAGAAGGTCAGAACTCTAATATCAATCACTAGATTTTATAAAGTGCTGCTTTACTACCAGTTTCTGTTCTTTATTGTCAAAAAGTAAACAAACACGGTCTGATTTAAACACAGTGATAGGAGGCATTTGTACAAGCTGAACATTCATAATTCAGTTCTGGCTATGAATTAGACCCGAAGAAAAATATTTTTATGTCCCTGTCCTAAAAATACATAAACAGAAATCAAGCCAAGCCATAGAAAGATTAATTACTACATTGTCTTCCTAATGGAAAATAAGGTCTGGATAGTCTACTGCATTATTTGTGCTAAATAATCAATATTTTATGGTCTCACCATATTTAACTTTACAAGTACATCTAAATACCCTTTTTGAGAAATTCTAGTGAAATACTGTGATCATAACTCATGGTCATATTCAAGTGAATTAATGATTCCTTGAAATACACCATGCACAGGAAGTCATATTTCATCTGCATCTATTTCTCTTATTCATTACCTAATTTTTCAAATCCCAAATCTCTCTGCAGCTCCTCTTGAATTGCAACAAAATATGTTCTAGTGGCCCCTTGGATAGCAAGGGTATAAATATATATGTTTGTGTTACCACAGGCCACTGAAAAAAGGCAGAATTAAATGGATTTAAAAGTTTGCCATCTGTAGGATCAATGCCTTGATAATGAGTTACATATCTATATATACCAGAATGCTTGCAAAAGGATTATAAACTCACTACTCACCTGTCCCTGACCTGCAGCACAAATGGTCCCTGCACTATATGACAGGGGTGCACAATGCACAGCCCCTTGCCAGCTCTTCATGCCACTGTGCAGGAGCTTTGCCCATACCAACTGCACTGCAGCTGCCAGGGTTTAGGGTCAGGGTCACCCACTGCACCTATGACAGATGCCCTCTGGTAATTCCCCAAGGGGGAGGAAAAAGGGAACAAGGGAGAGACTGAGCCATTAGAAGAGGAAACTAGAACAGCTTGAATGAAAATTAAAATAATAATAATTGGATATACACAAAACCAGTATGAAACCCAACACCCTGCTGGCAGTTAGATCCCCATCACCACCAATGCTGGGAAGCAGGCACCAGGGAAGAACCAGTGGCAGATGGAGATGGTCAGGAGCTGGATTCTACCAATGCACCTCCTTTAGACTTAGGATTGCACTGAGGGGCTCTGCAGTCCCTAAGATCCTAGCTGAGGAAGGGGTTCATGCAGGATCTTAGCTGTGAACAGGTGCCCAAGTCTCATTGAAGTCATTGGGGTAACAACCCCCTGGAGTCAGTGACCTGCCAAGTGCTTTTCTCAGCCATGCTGCCCTGATCAATCAGCTCTCAGCACCAGCAGCCCGAGTCCAGCTCAATCCTTCTGAAACCTGCTAGAAGCTCTACTCTGAAAGAAATAAAAAGCATCCCCTTATGCCATCCTTTGCCTCTGGTGAAGTTAAGCACAGTATACACTACACTTTTCCCCCCCGTAAACATATTGTTTATTTCTGCACTGTGCTCAGCTGAAGAACAACACTGGCTTTTAAAGTAGCATCATTTTGCAGATGTCACTGTGATTTTCCCAGAAGTATCATCCATTAGTTATAAAAGGTGCAAATGAAAAGGATTTTCAAATTGGCATGCAGGTAGAGGAGTAAGAAATAATGCACTAATAGCCTAGGTGGTGGCTGGGTTTTTGGCAAGCTTTTGAGAGAAGAGACAGAGGTGATCACATGAACTTTGTGTACGTTTTCATGGGAAGATAAAAAGGATGAAACTGTCAGAATTACAAACAAGGACCAGTTATAGTGCATAGCTGTGCACATGTGTGTATATATATAAAAATTCACATCTATATGTACTTAAATGAAAGAGAAGAATGAGGCAGCTTGACTGTCAGCACTTGGTGTCTCCCATACTGGGGCTAGTCACTGACCAAAGCTATGGCTCACTGCAGCTCTCCAAGTCTTTCTTGAAAGAAGTCTATGTGCAAACCAGAGCTTTATTCAACAATCCTAAACGAGTGCTAGTAGTATCAGGTTTGCAGCTGAATTTCTTCATGCTTGATCAGAGGCTTGCAAATCTGAGGGTACAGTTAATTTGAATTTGCCTTACTGGGCAGCTGTGATTTTACATACATCCCAATATGCAAAATTAGGCATGCAAGTTGTTTCAAAGCAATTTAAGCAGGGGTTTCTTCCCTGTTCAGGCATCTTCTTGCCCCTCCTTACTGGGTAAGGAAGTGAATATATCTTTTTATAATGGGTGGTATTTCTGTAACAATATACAGCCTATGCTACACACCTCCCTACTCAACCAGAACGTAGACACAGTCAGTCAAGGCTGACAGAACTGTGCTCTTCTGATAACTGCTGTAACAAATTATTTTGTTGCTGCTGTTTTATTTAGATTGTTGGAATTTTGTTTGTAGGTTTGGAAGTTTGATGTCATGATTGACTGGGAGGAAATTGCTTTGCCTCTGTCTTGCTTCATCAGTCAAATGTTTCAACTTTCAGAAGCAAGCAGTTGATGCTGAAACTCCTCTGTTTTAACAAGTGGCATATCTGTATTTGAGTGAAAGAAAAATGTAAGAAGTGACCTACTTTTAATCATCGTAGCAAGCATCAATGACAGGAAGAAAAGCTGGGTTCAACCTGTTTAGTATCTTGTAGTAGCTCTTCCCTTTCAGAGCTTTAAACATGAAAATAACTTAATGAAAAATTCTCTCTTGGCTATGTCTAATATATTTGGCATTAATTCCCCTCTGGAAATATATGTCTCTCTCCATTAACTACAGATGAAACTTAGACATCTAACTTCTAGATCCCTAAAGATAATTAAGATGAATACTGCAATACAGGGAACAAGTGTGGGTCGAGGGATGGCAGTAAAGAGTCCCTTCATATCTGAAGTTGGCCTGGTGGAAACAAAAGCCCTTTTAGGGAGTGCACGGGTAGAAGACTCTGGCATTTTATCTTGAGACATCCTATTGCTCTCCTAAAATGCCCTGTGATGCAGCCAGGGTTCACAGAGTGGTAGCACAAGGCATTTCTTTCTCCTTGATGCCGTCTGTCATTTCACACGCCGTTTCAGAGAATTATTCTCCCCAAAACATTACATTCTAAAATATTTCTCAGCTAAAAGCATCATCAAATCTCTTTCACAACTTGTTAATGGAAGGAAAAACCAGTTAGAAACTGTGTTCTAGGTGCTGTAATGGGTGCTTAGTGCTGCATTCACCGAATCCATCAGTGGCACTTCACAGACATCTAGACAGCCTATTTGCTTCATAAATCACTGAAACGTGAAGACCTTTTGCATAACCCAGGAATATTCCTTAAGTGTTTAACATCAATAATAATGAAAACTGGCAACACAACAACTTAAGCAATGTAAAATATGGCACGGTGGGGTTCAGCTTGACTTTCATTGAAGGATTTCTAAAAATAAAAGTACATCATCGTCAGTGACAGCTTGCTTAGTGACTCAACACAGTGGGAAACCTATTGCTCTAGAGGACTATGTTCTGCCTCATTATTTCATACAGACATCACAACCATGCTGTTCTGTTTTCAGTTCTCAAACGCACGATGCAGAGGAACCCACACCTCAGCACGTCTGCCTTAGAGTGAAAATAGCTCAGAGTTGTGAGATCTGCACTGCTGATAGGGTGCTATCACTGTGTTAGTGACAAGCTACACAATTTACTGCGAGTTAGAAAGGGTTGAGAGTCTAAAACCTCAGCTGCTGGAATCAAGAGATTGTATGAGAACATCTGCTTCATTCTCTAAGCATGCACACTTCTAGCACTCAGTATGTGAAGAAGGGCTCTAGCCCAAGAACAAAATACACCGTACAAGGTAAGAACCCACAGACACAGAAAACTGGAAATGCTTCCCTTTTTTTTTAACAGAAGTCACATTTTTGAAAGCTCAGAGGTCCCATTCTTGCTGTACTCATACTTTAAATCAGCAAGTAGCCTCAAAGAAAAAAGTGGAAGAGAACAGGAGACACTGTGGAAACACCAGGGATGACCTGGGTCTAGTGTCAGGGTAAGAAGAGGCAGAGGAGGCCTTGTGGAGAGCCAGGGCTGGCAGTATATGTGGAGACATACCCATGAAAAGAGAGTCAGGCAAAAAGATGAGGAAAAAATAAACCCATACTGAGTTGGGAAAGCTGATTCTGGTGACCAGAGGAGGGTAAGGGGTAGAGGAAGGAGGAGGGACCAAAAACTGGTTCCTAACTTTGCATGTAATTAGGAAAGCCAAGGGAGATGAGTGTGAAATCCTGTTTAGAATGGTCAGAATATTTGCTTTGGCCATTCTGTCTTCTGCTACAAAATTGTATTCTTTAATTACAAAAGATAGCTGAGCAAATGAATTAAATAGCAAAAGGAAAGCCAGTTCATTCTGGCCAAAGAGAAGGGAGCTGTGAAAAAGGCAAGGAAAAAATCATTTTGGTTCTACCTACACCAATTTCTCCCAGAATCCTAGTTGGAAAAAAGTCCCATATGCTCATGTATTCTAGATGATCACTGTGGAAACACACTGGGCCACTGGCTAAGACAACCACACACTCAAGACCATTTATTTTCCTAACTTTTGCTTGCCTTACTTCAAAACAGTGATATCTTTGGAATATATTTTTAATTATTATTCAGTTTAAAGCAATGCTGCATAGGTAGGACAAAGGGCAAATTACATTGTCTTTTCCATAAGGATGTAACTATTAGAAAAACTCTTAGCCACAGAATTATTCCCCTACATTACTTCTGAAAGGAAGACTGAAATGCACTGCCTGCCTCAAATATCACAACCACCAGGACACCAGGAGGAAGGTTCCACGTCTCTGAAAGCAGCACAGAATCCAAAGGTGTAAGATAAATCCAAAGCAGCAATTCTTGGTGTTCTGAAAGCAACTGGTAAAAACAAACACAAAGAAAGGGAAAATAGCAAAGGTGAGACTTCCACACCAAGCAGCTCTAGGGAATACACTGCAGTCTCCTTTCTTCATGAGGCACTGCCAGCATCTCTGCACTGAAGGTTATTTCAGCAAAAACACTGCAATTACTGTACCTTGATGGTAAAGATGTTGATGCTGTGGCTGAGGCTGAATAAATAACTGGGAATTGCTATGCAGCATATGCAACCACCAGTAAAAATGCACAACAGGTGATATATGGGACCTTGGCTTACAAATAAAGTAACACAGGACCCAGCAACCTTTTCAGGGTGTAAAACACATCCCATAAAGTAACTACAGAAAGTTTTTAATTGCTCAGTATTTACTGTTTTGCTCATTACCTCCACAGGACACATAAATTGGTAGCATTTAAGGTTTCAAGATTTTTGCAGTATCCTAGAGCAAGGTAAGAGTTTGAATAATGGGATCCATGTGAGGGGGTAAAAATGAGAAAACACTTCCAGTAAATGTCATGTACAGTCAACTCTAAAAGATTGAGGTGAGCAAACTCTACTGCCCAGTGATCCCACTTCACATACCACTTTTTCCTCTGCACAGTGCAGTCCCACATTAGGCATGGTGCAAAAGTGAGGCAAGATAAACATAAGTGCTGCCAGAATTATTCATCTTGTTTGTCTTACTGTGCCTTTCACACCCTTCCTTCTCAGTTTCCCTACTTTCTCCTAGATATTTTTTTGGTCTCTTCTAAGTTATTTATCCCTAGTATATCATCTTTTCAATCTTACCTTTTCTTTCTTTGCTTTGTCAGTTACAAAGTACAGTAACTGCACTTTGTGTTTGAGTCCTCCAGAAAAAAAACAACAATAAAACAAACACTAAGGCCCCCAAAACCCCAAATTAGTACATGGTCTTGCTCTGCTTGATGAAGGTCTAACTCTGCTCCAGTCCTTCTTCACTTAACTAGTTGAAATTGTAAGATGAAGGAGGACTGAACCCAAAGAAATTGGTTTATGGTGCTTCTGTCTCACGTTTAAATTTATTTCGTTGCTTTTATTTGTCCAGGAAAAGAACAGGTTGCATGTTAAACCACAAGGACATTTGGCCACAGAATAAAATAAGTTATTCTTAGCTAATGCCAGGCTAATGATGAACATGAGCAAAATATTTGTGATTGGCTGATAAAAATAAGATTGCATTGATGTTAACGTCACATTAACCTTATCAAATAGCTGATTTGGGGAAGTCAGAGGTTTTGAGTGATGAGTACTTACACTCTCACTTGAAATCCAATTTCATGCTAGGAGGTACTCACTGAACTTATTATTCTGTTTAATTTTTTTTAATTAAGGTCCCTCAGCAAAGGATCTAAAGTATAAGAACCTCTCAGGGATAAAGGGATTCTCAGGAGGAGGAAATGCTGGATGGAGTAACTAGACAGGCTTGTGGAGAGAAGGCAGGTGATAAGAGCATTAGAGCTACGTGCCCTCGAGGGGTATGGGACTGCAAGGGGAGAAGTAAGGTGACAATGTTTGATGATGACACTAAGCCAGTCACAGCTGACTGCAGCACTGCAAAAATCAACAACTGGGTATTGAAATGGCAGATGAAATTAATCTAAGAGATACAGAGATGTGGGGAACCTCAGAATGTTTTATATAAAACATCTATTGCTATTGAGGAACAAGCTTTCTGCATTCTAACAGGTTTATAGAAGCATCGTTTTAATGGCCATTAGAAGTAAAAAATAAACTGCATATTAGAAATGGAATAGAGAACAAGAGGAAAAACACCACTGAATCACATTATAAATCTAAGGGTGTGTCACATCTTAATTACTGAGTAGTGTTCTGGCCCCCCACTATTTCAGAAAGGATATGGGATCAACAAATGTCCAAAGAAGCAGAACAACAGTAATTGCAGGTGTGGAGCAGCTTCATGGGAGGGGTGCTCAGTAGATTAGGACTCCCTAGAAAAGAAACAACTCAAAGATGTGGAGAATTCTGAGTTGAGAGTAGCAGCAGAGCACAGGGAACTCTGAATCTGCCACTGCAGCCTCACTAGATGGTCCATGCAAACTCTTCAGCTCCTCACCTGAGGCTGCTCAGAGATGCTGGTGAGCACAGCATGGAGCAGGAGGCAGAGCAAGGAAACCCTTCTCACTTCCCAGCACTGAACTGGTGAAAAAACCCACCACCCAACACAGAGGGCTTTGGCAGTTAACATGGGAAAATAAACAATTCTGCTTTGCTTATTTAAAATTCCTAGAGTGTCTTCCCTCAAGATACATCTGCACAAACATAGGTATCTTTCACATATATTTATATAATATAGGTAAGTGTCCAACTTTCAGATGTTCTTCTCGTACCTTAACTGAAATATTTACTTTTCTTCCCTATACAAAAGCAACTGTTGCTTTGCTTGGACTTAAAAAGTTACTAGACATATAAACCAATTTTACACCATTTGTGGAATTACTCATTCTAGATGCAAAAGAATTGTTTCTGTTCAATTCAAAAATCAGTTTGGTGGGTTTTTTTCTACTCTACTCTTTACTTTTCCTTTCCAGCCTGCTCTGGGTACCTCTGCCTGGGCACAGGGGGGGACAAGGTCACTTGAGATCCCTTCCAGCCTAAACCATTATGTGACTGTCATTCTCCATTTCCATTTTTTCCTACCCAAGACTAATTAAAGAATCTACATTTGTGCATATATGTATGAGCAAGCACATACTATTATTATGACCGTGCAGAATGTTCCCAAATTATAAATAAGGACAACTCTATCAAATGGGACAACACTCCTGATATTGATCGAACAGATAATTAGATTTTCAAGACAGCTGCCTGTAACTAACTAGCTATTTAATGATTATTCTCATGCCAATATGAGCAATAATAATCACTATGTCAGTGTAGGATTGTAAAGATAGAGGTTTGTGTAAATTCTTTTTCCTAATAATTTCCTGAGAAAATACCTTTTTAGCCAAGATGACATCATGAATTATTGATACTGATTTTTATAATCTTTTCCTTAATATTTAGTCCCTTGTTAGGAATTAATCTGAATTATTAATTGAGGCATTAAAATACATATACACATTATAGCAAGCCAGCTGAAGGACAAGGTTTTGTGTCGCAAGCTCAGAAAGAAGTCTTTGCAGGAACTGGTACTGGAAGCACCCTGGAAGAATTACTCTTTGGAACAGAAATGGCAAACTAATTTATTTGTTCACAAAACATTTTCTCTCCTGCCTCGGCAAGAAATAAATGTATTCAATAATACATCTGAAGTATTTTGCTCAAATTCTCATGAAGGAAGAAACTGTGTCTGTGGGCTACAGCAGGGAAGTAGACAAAAGAACATGACTTGTGAGGAGCAGTATCCAGAAACATTTTTCCTTGGGTGTTGGAAATTTATTGCCATGTAGCAAAAGATGTGTTCAGAATCTGCCTGCGTTCTGTTCAGGGGCTCATGCTGCACAGATCTTTTCAGAGCTCTTACATCCCATGGCTACTACCTGCTTGTGTTACTGCAGAAAGCAATATTCCTGTCACTACTCCCTATCAGCTTGAGAGGCTGAGTTGAGAACAGTCAGTAGCTGACCAATGCATGGGCAGAGAAATAAACATTAAAACTGTGTTAATCCAGATCAAGAAACCCCAGAAATAGTGTAACAATAGTACTACATCATATATATTCTTGTTCCATTTCCTTTAAGCCTACACACTTTGGCATAACAAGCCTAATAGCTATTAAAAGAGAGAAGAAAATTCTCCAAACATGAGAAAGCATTTGTAGGAAAGTCATTATTGTTACCATTACTTTTGCTGAAACTCTACTGGGACCACAGTCTTTTTATTTTTTTATTAGCACTCCACAAATAGGATGTGAATTCCACCATATGCACTAATCAATACTTTCTCCTTCAGTACGCTGAGAAAATAAGGGATTCAGATGATATCTCCTTAAATGTCTTAACAGAATGCCTATGGCATCTCATATGCCTTAAATGCTAATCTGAAAAAAAGGCAAAAATCAACCAAGTAACAACAACAAAAATCACTTTCTGCCACTCTGTCCCCAAACACTCACATGGCTTCATTGCCCAGTCAGCTCCTTTCCATTCAGAGATGCCCTGAAATAAAGCTTAACACTTAAGGTCAGCTCTAAAGTTACAGAACTCATCAATGCACCTATTTCAAAAGACACAAAACATTCTCAGCAGTCAGAACAGCAACAGATAGTTGTTTTATTCTGTGCACTAGAAGCCTGATACAAACCAATTCACTAGCTTCAGGGAAACTTAGATTTTATTTTTTTAATTCATTAAGGTGGCTCTTTCATTAAGCCTGGACCAAAGTTTTGTACACTGGTCAGAAGAGAAAGACATCCTATTGTTTTATGGTATGGTAGTGTATTAGTACATTGTCTCTGCCTGTCTTTCAGGTCTTTGCATTTATATGATAACTGATTAAATGTTTCCAAGAGTTCAGCCTCAATCAAACACTAAGTGACCAGGTTCTCAGACATGCCAAGAAAGAAAAAAGTAATTTCTTCTAACAAAATATTGAGGTGAAGATTTTCCCTTCTAACCACGAAGGGGTTTGCTTAGTTTGTGGCAGCATTTGAGGAGCCACGGGCAACAGAGCTGTTGAGAATGCAATACCAGAGGCAGTGATGTGGGGATGGGACTGCAGCTCAAGGCAGAAAGCTCACTAAGCAAAAAGCCACAGTCTGCCCCATTCCCATTCTTCTGATTAGAGAATATCTCTATTATCCACACCGCAGAATCTCTCACGTGGTCTCAGTTCCTGGATTTGAGAGTCAGAAGTGGGGTAAACCCATTCTGGATGGATCACCTTGCTGCTGAAACACCAGGGGGTGATACAACAGCTTGGAGAGACAGCCAAGATGTATTTCAGAGAAAGCAAGGCATGACAGCAAGTATCTGCAACTATCCCTGTTGAACATTAGAAATATAATTTAACAAGAGAAAATTGGCTTTGCCAGCACAGATTGAAATAAGCAGATGAACAATGACTTTACTTCCCACAAGACTTCAATTACTCAAACTTAAACAAAAACAAATTCACAAATGCAACTGGAAGAATAAGAGTCACAGTTCCAGCACTGAATCAACTTAACAAATGTAATGGTGTAACGCCAATAGAGTAGCTGTTGTTCTAATAGCTATATTAAACCTCTGAGCATCATCAAAATGACTGTGATATTTCCATAAGGCAGAGTAAACTCAGACTGAGTACTATGCTTAAACCATTAACAGTATTGTTCCCTTCTTGTTGATTAGCTTGTGTTTGGAGTAATATACGATATTTTACACTAGAAAAGGAGAAATTATGCATTAGGGAAGGAACATTCCTTCTTATTTGTCCCTTTTTGGAAATGGAGAAGTTTATCTGGCCCTTAGCATAGTTTTCCAATTTTGTTGTTCTCCAAAAGTGGTTGAAGTTGCAAATCATCCCCCCAGCGTTGGGCGCGTTCGGCTGCGTTCTAGAACATAACCATACAATCCTCAACTCAGCCAACATCCAGGGCTACTCTATCCGAATACAAAGGGAGAATTTAGATGTCTTCATTGCTTTTTTGTGCCTCTTCAAGAGGATACTCGTTTGTCCCATGAAGCAAGAAGAGCCTGAAGAGCTACACGCACACCCCTCGGCAAGCACGCGTGGCTGCGAGGCAAGGCCGGGAGGTTTCCAGCAATGCCCTGTGCAGGGTAACATCCCCCCAGCTCTTCTGAAGGCCACTTCTCACCACAGCCCTGCAAGTGAATGCAGCATGCATTATGCAAAGCATGAGTTGGGCACCTGACATGGGGGTGGGTCTCAATCTGGAGTCTCATTTCCCAGACTAGCATAGGCAGCAAGTGTCACCACGGCGACGTGCCGAGCTCCCAGAAAAGCTGGGGGAGAGGGGACGGGTGCCCTCGGTGACACCTGCACGCAGAGAGGGAGTTGGAACTCTGAGCAGCAGGATGATGGCATGAGACAGAGCCTGAAAGGATGCAAAGAGATGAATGACACGGGCTGCAAAGGACTGGGCAGGGTTCCAGCAAGGATTTGGGATATCTCAAAGGAGAGGGAAAGGGTGAAGAACAAGGAGGGGGGGGGGGGAAGCAAGAATCTGGTTTATACCAACAAAAATAGGCAATTCAGCTAAAAGGCTGACAATCTGTTATCTGCTTATCACTCTGCATAGATATTTCCGTGGTCTCGGGCAGTAGAGTGTCAGATTCTGCTCACGCTGTTACACCCACACACAGCTCAGCAGGTTAAGGCTGCCGTGTTCTAGCTTAATTGTGCCCGAGTCAGTCCGGGCACGTACTTCTGGAAGGTACTCTTCTCTGACGAGTTTCCTTGTCTTACTCTCATTAGCAAGCTCCAAAAGGGCACATAGAAAAGGTGAGGCAAGCACGAGCCCTGCAAGAGTCGATGGGGTCCCGATGAAATCACAGAATCACAGAAATTAGGGGCTGGAAGGGACCTAGAAGATCATCTAGTCCAACCCCCCTGCCAGAGCAGGG
>JAABPQ010019874.1:0-11584 GCA_033439865.1 Alcedo quadribrachys
GCCTCCTTCTCTCCAGGCTCAACCAGCCCAGGTCCCTCAGCTGCTCCTCCCCACACTCCTGCTCCAGACCCTTCCCCTTCTCTGGCCACACTCCAGCCCCTCAGTGTCCTGCTGGGAGTGAGGGGACCAAAACAACCCAGGGTTTGAGGTGCAGCCTCCCCAGTACATTATCCACCTCTCCTCCCTCAACATCTACCATTCATCTGAAGTGGTACCTAATGGGCATCAGTTCTTGAGTAGATCCCTCCAAATTCAGTGTGCAGGCAGAAATACATGCATATGAAGTTCAGGGGACAGGTGGATCCAGGTCCTTACCATGCTGTGTGTCAGGATGGTGCTCATCTTTAACACACTCAGAGCTCACAGAGCCAACGGGGTCACAGCCACAGGGGTAACAGGGGTGGTCCTCATATGGAGAAACCTACAAAACAAACATTCTCTGTCAAATTCCAACTGGGGTTGCATCCATTTTTTGTCTAGGATCACTGGAACACAACAACCTCTCCTGTAAGGGAAGGCTGGGAGAGCTGGGGGGGTTCAGCCTGCAGAGGAGAACAAAACCTGGTCTTCAGCAGCACAGAGCTCATGCCTCCAAGGCAAAGACCACCAGGCTTTTTTCATGGCACAGCAATTAACCCCTGTGATGGTTTGCCAAAGATTATGGAAAGCTTTAAGACCAGAGCAGATGCTTTTTGCAAAGACACTGTGGTTCACAGAGGAAGGAAATGACAGAAATCCTTGGATTTGTAGTCAGCAGACTATCTGTTCATGAAAATTCATTGACTTCCCCATCCATACACCTTGGAAATACAGCAATGCAATTCACATGGCAAGGGTTTCATTTTTTTCACTCACCCTTCCACCAGTTCATGCTGGATTTCTAAAGCCTGGAGTTTCCAACACAGGAAAAGTAGAGATTTAGTTGTCTCATTATACAGAGACTTCTAACACTGGGGGAAATTCAGAGGTTTAACTGTTGGTCACATCCAAATGTCTTCTGTGGAGTTGAGGTCCAGAGAGTGACACTTGTCAGTAGACTGCAAAGTGCACAGGCTCAGAAAGAAGAATATTTGTCACATCTTATGAGACACAGATGTTGGTCTTGGAACCTTGCAAGGGTCTTTTTAAGACTGGTTGAAATGAGCTGATACAGGATGGTACCTAAGTGTTAGCCCTTGAGAAGACACTGAACTTCAATAGTGGCATTTCTTAGAGCTTTAAAAAGAAATCAGTTTCCTATGAGGACATCTACACTTCCACTTCAAGGAGTTCCATCTTTGCTTATTCCTTTCTTCTCCAACAGCTTGGCCTGCTCCCCCTACACAACTGGAGAAGCATTTTGCTTTCCCTGAAAGTTCTGGTAGAATGTGATCTGATAATGAAGCCTCTACAGCTCCTAGCTCTCCTCCAACTCAAAACTAGACATCTTTCATTGAAATGAACATCATGTTTTAATTCACCCAAGCATTAGGAAGGCATTTTCCAGGTCTTACTTTCAGAGGTCTGAAGTATCCATCAGCACAGGTCTCACAGTTGATGCCAGCAGTGTGTTGAGTGCAGTTTAAACACACACCACCTCCCACATACTGGCCGTGGATATCCAGGCTCCTCTTCTGATCTGCAATGCTCTGATTGTAATAACAATCTTCTGCTTTGTTGTGACAGTTGCACTCTGAGAAGGAATGGAAAAGGAATCATTTCTTTTTTTTTTTTTTGAATGTATTTATGGTTTATAAAACCTCCTGTGACACTGACATTGTTCTAAGGAGGAAATAGAATTAGAAGGGTATATGGTTTCATCTCCAAAGTGTATTTTTTTTTCCTCTTTATGCTGCATGCTTCAGGGGTCTTGATTGCACTAAGAAGCCTTTATGAAACTGAAGAGACTCCATGAAGCTGTCTAAGGCTCTGTGCACACTTACTCTCACATTTGTTCCCAGCAGAAATGGTTCCTGGCCTCCAGGGTTTCTGGTGGAAGCCTGGGCAGCATTTGTTACAGCTCTCTCCACACGTGTTGTGTTCACACTGGCACTGCAGCTTCTAAGAATAAAAAAAAAACAAACCAAATTCACTTCCTTGAAATATTATTTTCATGGATGTTTTCATTATTTTTGAATCAATATTATTCAGCTACTCCCAATAAAATGCCAATACCCCACGATCAGCAGCTCTCCTGTGTTGCAAAGGAGACTATTTCTTGTTCTGCCTTTTATTAATTAAAATTATTATTTGTTTAAATTTCACACCAAAGAAGAAGAATTTACATCAAGAAAGTTATGTGACCAAAGACCCTGATAAGAATGTATAGAAAAAGAAGAAAATTACAGCAAATTAGATGTACACCATACTGTAAGGCATTCTTTAGCCTCCTCTTGCTTTCCTTAGGCAAAGGCTTTTTTTTTTTCTCCTTTTTTTTAATTGCAAAAGTTGTTTTGTGAACATTAATTAGCACAATTAAGGAATACCTTTGTGTTTTCATCCAGAGGGCAGCTTCGAGCATGGCCATAGCAAATGCACATGCCACCAACTGAGATGTCCTTTATGGAGTAGTAGTACTACAAAAAAAAGAACCCCAAAGTTAAAAGGGGGATGAATACAAGACATTTGCATATATTTACATCTTCCTCCTTATTCTAGAATATAATACCAGCATTCAGCTAGCCTGTAAATTGAAAAACAGATGAAAACAGCAAGAGCTTTGCACTTTTGCCATGTGGGGAAACCTGATGTTTCGTGATTTGCTTTGTTTTCCCCATCACATCTTTCCCCCCTGATAGAAAAACTGACTTAATTATGCACAAATCCTCAGCTTGAGGAGATACCACCAAATGGGACCTCAGCCAAAATGTAACTAAACCAAGAAAAATACTAAAAAAAATGACTTTTTTTTTCATCTTATTAGTATTTAAATTTCAGTCTGGGGTCTATAAGCAGGCTTTCCTCACATGGGAATTCTGCCCTCCCTTAAAACCAGTTTGTCCACTCCCTTCCAGACCAGCTTGTTTCTACCAGTGTGTAGGCAAAATATTATTCTATCTAAATTCTTATCTTAAAAATGGGTGATAGAGGAGAGTCCAATCCATTAGTGTTGCCAGGTGGTGAGCAATAGGCAGAAGGAAAGGGTTTAATTTTCAAGGAAGAGGCAGGGAACAACCATCTGGGTTCAGTTAGAGCTGCAGCAACATCATGGTTGGTCTGTTTGCATCCTGGGAAGCACATGGACAACAGGGGAATGGGAAAGAAACAATGAGGATACTTCTAAGAGAAGAGTTCAAGACTCTGGGACCTCACAACCCTACAGTCATCTGGTTCAGAAGAGAAGGGACCCTGGGTGGTCACACATGCTGACTGTTATCTCTCTGAAGGGTCTGGAAGCTGGAGCAAACTGGTCTCTTTGATTTCATACTTCTTTTTTTTTAATGGTTTGTTTTTATTATTTGTGTTGTTTTATGGGCCTGAACTGCAAAAAACATTCAGTAATTTCTCATAAGAGCCTGAAGTCCAGAGAAGGAGATCTAGAAATTTTAATCCAGAAAGCTGGAAGTGCTGGTCTGGGTTGCAGTTGGTTTCACAGTGAGCTATGAAGATTTGGGAGCCCTCTCCCATAAAACCCACATCTTTTTCATGAAAAGCTTCACATCATCATCATCACAAGGAAGGATCTGGACAGAGGGATATGGACAGGCTGGGGCAGGGCCAGTGGGATGAGGTTCATTAAGGCCAAGGTCTGGGTCCTGCACTTGGGTCACAACAACCCCCTGCAATGCTCCAGGGTTGGGAAAAAGCAGCTGGAAAGTGCCCAGATGAAAAGGACCTGAGGGTGTTGGACAGTAGCCACCTGAAGATGAGCCAGTGTGTGCCCAGGTGGCCAAGAAGGCCACCAGCAGCACCAGTGTGGCCAGCAGGACTAGGGCAGGGACTGCCCCATGGACTGGGCACTGGGGAGGCTGCACCACAAATCCTTGGGTTAAGTTCTGGGCCCCTCACTCCCAGCAGGACACTGAGGGAGCATTTTTTTGTAATGATAAATCATTATCAACATTGTTCCTAGAATAAAGCATTTACATAAAGAACTAAAACAAAGCAAGAGAATGCAAAAACCTCTAAAAAAGTTTGTTTTGAAGTTGTTTTTGACAAGGTGCTGTTAATAACATCACAGGCAAGACTTATTTATCCGACCATCGAAACAAATCGTTTCCAGTGAAGACCAAGTGCTGCCTCCTCCTCAAAACAACAAATAAAGGTTCTCCCAAGGAGTCACCCCCAAGTAGCATTCTGAGCAAGCCTCTTACCCTCCTGGTGACAATGGGGTCCAGCTCTTTGGGGTCATTGTGGCTGAGGGTCATGAGGTCAGCGTTGAGGGTCCTGATGCGCTGCAGGCGGAGGCGAATGTACCGGGCAGAGGTGAACTCCAAGAGCTTCTGGGAAGGGTCATCAGCACTTGGCCTGCCATTGATCAGGGAGGTGTGAATCTGCAAAGAGGGACTGGAATGTCACTGGGAGACACTGGCAGCAACAAACAGGCTCAGGGGGAACTGAAAACATCCAGCTTAAGCTTGTTTTCCAACTCAGGATGTTAGTCAACAACTGCTCTACTTGTCCCTGCTGACTGCAGGGGGGTTGGACTGGATGGCCATGAAAAGTCCTTTCCATCCCAAACCAGTTGTTTGGGGTTTTTTTTCTTGCTGAAATACACTTTTTAAGCTCAAGTGGAAGCCTGACACACTCTAGCCCTTAGCTGCATACACTCCAGGCTTCTTTTTAACCAAGCAAACAAAACCATATTGGCTTTTATTAAGAGTCACTGTCCTTCTCCACAGGATAACACTGCATTTATTATCACACTCTTGCATTATCCCATTCACAACAGAGTTAACTGCTGGCTTTAGTGCATCCTTTCATTATGGGGCTGCCTCTGTGTAATAAATTACAAAGTGCCACAAATAGAGTTGGTTAAAAAGCAAGAACAGTCCCCAGTGAGGCTGCACAACTCTTTTAATTACACCACCTCCCTGAAACAATGCCAGGGCTTGTTTGGGAGTTCAGCTGCACAGAGCACTTCAGTGGAGTGTGCAGCTTTATCTCACACAGCCAGGTGTTCCTAACACAAGGAGGGGGGGTTTCTTTATTAAATGAAAAAAAAACCTGGCAAAACACAGAGCCTCTATTATAGCCTTTTAGGGTAAAGCAAGTAATAATTCACAGTTAATAGCTACTATGGAATTATGGAGAGAAAGAGAGAGAGAGAACAAAGAGTTCAGTGACAGGAACACACAGAGCCAAAGCCAGGTTTCATCCCAACAGTTAAACATTTCCTCTGCTGATACCTGATGTCAAGATAGTATCATTAAAGAAATAACAGATCTTAAAATACCAGATTAAAGGAGAGTAACAGGTAGTGCTGAGAGCAACAAACTCCAAACATCTTCCAGTCTCCCTCAGCCCACATCCTCACCCCCCAGACCAAACCCCATACCTCTCCATGTTCCAGGGGAACCAGCCTGGAATAATAGGAGGTGCAGATCACTTCATCATCTCTCTTGTAGGTTGGTGGGCCAATTCTTGGGGTGATGTTGTAACGAGTTAAGCACTCAGTGTCACTGATTGCATAGAACTGCCACGGGCTGAACTCCCTGCCGTCCACGGAGCGTTCCAAGATCCAGTTTCCAGGTCGTGGAGCATTAGCAGCTTTGATGATGACATATGCAACTTGAAAGACCTACAAGAATGCAAAGGGGGACAAGCTGAACACTTTTGTTTGCTGTGGAAAGACCATTAGAAGCCAAGTGGGTGCAGGTTTCCATGGGGAGAGGGGGATGTTGGGTGCTGGGATTCAGCCACTAACTTTTGAAGGTCAGTTTGATCTTTTACTAGCAGAACCAGGCAGCATTTCCCAACAAAACTCTGAACATGGCAGCAAAATGTTTATGTGACTAAAAAATACTTATGTATTCAGTGCATCAGCCTGTGGTAAAGCAATAGCTGAGCCTGCCCCTGCACTGCACATCTCAGGGCTCCTTGGACATCACATCCTCCTGATGGGAAATTGTTAGGGGTTGGAAGGGACCTAGAAAGATCATCCCAACCAGTCCAACCCCCCTGCCAGAGCAGGATCACCTAGATAACTAATATTAATATATAATATTAATAATAATAATAATAATTAGATATTAATACTGTGCTGACTTCCAATGTGGCCAGTGTTCTTTCAGATATTTCTCTGTTGGTTTTATTTTATTTTGTTTTTTTTTTAAACACGGTACTTGCCACATAAAAGCAGCTTTTGACACTGTCACATGGGTCCATAAACCCAGAGGGATGAACAGCAACTGCATTGTGCAAGCAATTGAAGAAACTACTTCTGAAGCAGAAAGTTAAGTGAGCAGAGCTTTGCTTAGGAGATCTTGTAGACAAGAGAAGGAAAAATATTGCTGATGCTTATCTTTAAATGACTCGCTAGATTTAATACCTTAAAAAAAGGCAAACAACCTCCATTTTGATTGCAATCAGATGTAAAACACAATATTCACTGGGTCTGATCTGTTCACACTCCAGTTGTATCCTTGCAGACACCAGAATATTGTCAGCTGTTTCCATAACTAGGAGATTTTACACAAACAGTGGGTTTTGTCTCTGGATTTATAATGACATTTCTAGACTGTGGGAATCCTCTGCTCTTCACCACAACCTTAAGATCTGAGCAAGGTTAAGTGAATATCAGGAACTGCAATCCAGCTGCCATAATAAACCCCATTAAAATAACATTTACACCATGCCAACAAGGGAAAAAAAACCCTAAAATATCAATTTTTAAATGGAAAAGATGTGAATTCAGGCAGACTTTGAAGCCAAGCAACTGCATTCCCTATGTACAAGCTGGATTTCATTGGTTCAGTTCCAGACCTATTTTGCACTGGGTTATACACAAGCAGAACCTGGGATATCACCCCTAACCTGAAGGCACTTGTGTGTGACAAGAGTCACTCGTACAGCAATTTTCTACATCACAGAGCTCTGGAAAAGCCTCTTAAAACTAAGTTTTATTGACTGAGCTTAGGAACTGCTCTGCACCTTCAGGTTCCTTTGAAGTCATCTCTCAACTGCATAATAAATGCAAGATTGGAACCCTAATTTTTTTTATTTTTCCAGTGCCATGGTAGAAAATCCTCCTCAAAGCCTCTTAAGTGTTTTTATTTATTTATTTCCCCCCCCCTCTGCTTTCTCTCATCAACTAAACTACTTCCCTGCTTGTTACACAGTTGGCTGAACAACAAATGATCTACTTTTGATTACATTGAGATTTTTCAAGACCCATTATAGTCTGGAGCTGATGCAGCTGGTTTTAAATCCAGTTCTAACCAGTAACAATGAGCTATCTTTCATCACAAACTAACTGCAGAAATAAGAGATATTCACAAGAGTATGTGAGTTAAATTCCTTTTAAATACCAAGTTTCTTGGGGAATGGGAAAAAAACCTAAAGATAAAATTTTTTCACAGCCACTGTGCAGATATTCATTGCACAATTCACTGGTTTACATCTTATCAAGTCATCTTCCCAGAAAAACAACATGTTTGGTAGTCAAACCATCTAGGGATTGACTCTTTTCCTGCATGCCAACAGCTGAAATGAAGTTATTTGTCACTATGAACCCAAAAAGAGGCATCCAGAAAACCAGCAAATGGTTCTACAAATGCCTAAATAAAACCATCACAGCCTTTCCCCCTGGATCCTCTCCAGTCTCTTCCACTTACACACATCTCCCATGTACTTAAAAGGTCTCCCAGGTAAATCCACTGGATAAGGAACATCAGCAGCACCAGGAGAACCTGTTAGATCCTGATATAACAGCCTAAATATAGCAATGAAATAATGTCTAAAGGCAAGAAGTCAGCTCCTGGTGCTGGGTGGTCTTCTCTGGACTCAAGGTTTATGTTCCCAAGCAAGGGAATGAGGCTGGAGGAAGGGACTGAGGTGTTCCCAGTGCTTGCAGATGAAGATGTTTTCAGGAATGTCAGCAGGTAGATGTTGCAGACACCATATCCCACACCAATGCAGAAGAGAGCTGAACCAGGAACTCTCCAAGCAGATACCTCACCAGCCTTAGAATATTTCTTTTAAAAGTTAAAAAAAATCTGTAAAGTTCTTCAAGTTTGGAGAACAAAGGCATTTTCTTATCACATTCCACATCCATTCAGCATCCACTGACCAGCCATGTGATAAAACTTGAGCTGTGCAGCAGGAGCTAATGAGTTGTAGACTTTAATTTGACTGTGGAGCTTTCCCAGAACTAATTTCCTTACAGAGCTGCATGGGTAGAAAGGGCAAGTCACAGCAAGCTCACAATTCCCAGGCAGTCATAGATTAAAAGTGTCATTTTACAGCCATTAAAACCTCTACTGTAAAGACTGGACTAATCAGCTTCTACTGAAGAACCTCTTTGTAGTAGCAACCAGAGAATCATGAATCATGGAACAGTTTGGGTTGGAAGGGACCCGTTATACTTCCAATTTACATGGAGACAACAGTAAGGAAAGATTCTGTCTTTTTACATCAAGTTGGATGTGATGATCTTATTTAATTTAAGAACATATAGATAAGCATCCTGAATCTTGTGCCACCAGTTAGACAAAACCCTGAGAGGCCTGTAAGGAGCTTGTCATGTACAATAAACCAGTATCAGCCCAGTGGAGTCAACAGAAAAACACCTTTTTACCTCAGCCAGGGACTTGTCCTCACAGAAACCACTCCCTGCCAGCTGATTTAGAGATAATTAAAAATAAAGGCAAATAATACTCTAATATTAAATTCTTGCTTGCTTTGTAATAGCAGAAACTACAAATTAGTCTTCCATCAGCCTCTGAGGGGAAAAGAGAAGCAAATGGAGGGGGGAAAAGAGAGAGAAACAAAGAGCGGGGGAAAAGAAAAATGGCGGGGAAAAGAAAAATGGCGGGCGAAAGAAAAATGGCGGGAAAAAGAAAAATGGCGAGAAAAAAAAAAATGGCGAGAAAAAAAAAAATGGCGGGGGAAGGAGACAGACAAATGTGAGGGGAAAATTATCATAGCTCAGGGTCCAGGAGAGGCTGGAAGGCATGTCAGGAAACATGGCCCTAGTTGTTAGGGTCCACACGAGCTAAAAAGAAAAATATCATGACGTACACACTGTCTACCCTTAGGGAATAATTAAAATGAGTGGTGAGTAGCACAGACTCTGCCTGAGCAGTAAGTAGCACAGAGTCTCCCAAGTAAAAAGAGCAAACCAGCAATTTTGATACTGATTTCATTAGTCATGTCTCATTTCTTACTGAGAATCCAGCCAACTATTCTTCTGTCCAGCTGGTTTTAGACTTTAAGTGCAAGGTAGAGTGTGAGCTGAAAGAGGCTGGTTCCTCTTGTCCTGTGCTTGTTCCCTGGGAGCAGAGCCAGACCCCCCCTGGTCATCACAAAGGGTGTGTGAATATCTCCCATATTATGGCAGGGAAAATTAGAGGACATGCTTTAAATGGCAGATTTCATACACCAAGTTTGAAATGTAAAGAAAGCACCAGCACTAGAGATCCACTGCACCACAGCTGACTTTCAGGAGTACTTCTAAAGGTCCTGTTAGTGCATTTCAACTCATTCCCAAGCAAATTCCTGAAGTAAACAGCTAGTAAAGTCACTGAGGTCCCTCAAACACTTTTCTTTTGTGTTTTCTTTACTCGTGCTGACTGAATGTAAAGCAGACCAAGGCAGCTCTAATAACTCATTGACTTCAAGGCATCCCTATTAAGCAAACCCTCTCTCAGAGCTGTAATTTACATTCAGTTTGCATAGCCCTTGGACTTCTCTCTCTCAGTCTCCCCAAGGACAACACAGAAGAAAGGCCCCTTGGGGAAAAAAAAAAAACAAACCAACTTTTCAAATGGAATTAGTGAAACTGAGCGTGGGTCAGGAGAGGGAAGGTTCTGTGTTTGGTGAGACGTCAACAGCACTGAGGCTGGGGAAGAAAAGATGAGAGTAGCTGGCTCCAAAGTGAAAATGGTCTAGGAGGATAAAACCTGAATTTCCTCCTCCTTCCTTCCTATTTGTCTACAAACCAAACTCTTCAAACAGGAAAGTCCCACCCCAGCCTCCCATCACTGACAAAGACACCCTGTGATTATTTTCCTAACAGTTCAGCTTTCTAATTAAAGAGCAAACTAGGCACTTGTTTCACCCATGCTTTGATTTGAAACATCAAAGTTCAACCTTCTGGTTTAATCTTTAAAGTCACTTCCAAGCAGGGTCTGGAGACCTTGCAAAAGGCTTGTCACCTCTGCACACCTCAAGCTTTCATTTACTGGTTACAAAGCTTCTCCCAGAGTTTAGAAGCATCCCCAACATGATAGATAGGCCAACATGGAGATCAGTTCACAGCAAAACACCAAAATAAAGCCAAGAAAAATACATTTGCAGGAATTACTTTACAAGAATGATGATTGATGTCCGGGCTGCCCAGGGTGGAGTCCCTGTGAGCCCTGGAGGGGTTTCCAAGCCCTGGAGCTGTGGTGCTGAGGGCCATGGGGCAGTGGTGTCCAGGCAGGGCTGGGAGATAGTTGGACTTCATGATCCTGAAGCTGATTTCCAACCCAAGCAATTGTGGGATTCTATTCTGTGATTCTAAATACCCTACTCTTTAAACACAGAAGTACTACAAGCAATGGCATCAACTCACACCCTACACACAATAAGTGACACACTCACCTAAATGCTACTCACCTGCCTCAAGTCCAGGGTGATGGTGACCCAGTGGTACTGCCTCCCATTCTGAATGCTTGGGCTTTGCCACCAGTTGTTGGTGCCATCAATTGCACTGGAAATTGGGTGCTGCTCTGCTTTCAAGTAAAAAAAAATAAATAAATTAAACATCTCTTGAAAACACCTTTTGCTGCATTTTCACTGCTCAAGTGCATTTGTTTCACGCTGAGCACAATTCCTTCCCATCACAAAGAAGTAAAATCTGGGATCTGGCCCCCAGACAAAAAGGTTGTCACTGGATTTAAGATGCTCACACTTGGTCAGACCTTTGCTCAGAAGGTAGTTTGCACTCATGGAGTAGACAGTGAAAATAAGATTATTTGACCCTGGTGGACTCTGGTACACCTTGGGGTCATTGGAAAGGAATCAAAGTGAATGTCACAAAGCCACCAAGCCACCAGCCACATGAAACTTGCCTTTGGGGTTGGTGCTGTGGTGGTCACAGACCCGGCACTGGGCGTTGCGCAGAGGCCGTCCCGGGACGTGCTCCACCAGCTTGCAGAACATCTCTGGTCCCTTCTCCCCACACGTGGCATTGGTGGAGATGTGGGCATTGCTGGCCAGGTTCAGGATGGCAGGGAACAGACCTTGAAAGGGAGAATGACCATCAGTCACATTGTGAGGCAAGAAACAGACATGGGTATCGTACTGAAGGTCTCTGAAGAGGGTGGAGGGGCTGGAGCATCTCTGCTGAGGCCAGGATGAGAGCCCTGGGGATGTTCAGCTGGAGAAGAGAGGCCTGAGAGGGGAGCTTATGGATGTTTACAAGTATCTGAAGGATGGGTGTCAAGTAGAAGGGGCCAGG
>JAABPQ010019876.1:0-22870 GCA_033439865.1 Alcedo quadribrachys
TTACCTGGAGATAAGATAAACTATGCTGTCCATGAGTTTAATCTTGGTAAAAAAACCCAAAAAAACTCCAAAAAATCAGAAACATCATCCCCTGCCAACTATCAGCTTTCTGAAAACATGCAGTTAATTCCCAAGGAATGTTCTTCCTATTTTCTCTCCCCCCACTTTCTTCTGTGGATCTTTATACTAGTATAGAATTAATTTTTCTCTTGTGATAAATTTCAGACTGAGTGTGCTTCATTACCTAGGTTTCTTCTTGCACTGCTTGCTTTGCTCATTAGAGCTGGGGCTCTCTTTCACTATAATTTTATTGCATTTTAACTGCTTCAATGGATATGCTGTGGGCAGTAAGCACTGTGGAAGAAGGTAGGAGATTGTGTCTGGACAACATTGCACTCCTGTACCTGCAATCAGTGTAGTACATGTGTTCACATGCTTGTAAAAAGTTGTGAGAAATGAGGCAGTTTGATAAATGCACGTCAAAGAAACCCAAATTCTTGGCATTTTGTTTTCTTAGCATAATTGAAACAAAGCCTTTTTTTCACTTGAACAGTAGAACCTTGTCTTGTCTTTAAGTGGACACTTAAGCTGTGCATTACCTAGCAGGGAACTGACAGGGTGGATGGGTTGCTTTCAGGAAGGAAAGGCCACACTTCTTTCTCTTATCCTCTCCCTCTTTTTTTTTTTTTTTTTTCTCTTCTCCTCCCTCCTATCTTCAGCAGCTGTCCTGAGCAGCTCCAGTAGAGTATTTCTTTAAGGGGTTTGTGGGCAGAACGTTTGACAGGTGCCCTGCCACTTGCCCCGTATCTGGAAAATAACTCCAACTGGGCCAATTGTAAGAGCAGAGCAGGCACAGTGCAGTGCTTGGAGCCCATAAGATTGCCTAAGACCAGGAGGTCACATTTCAGTGACATGAATGAATGTGGCCTGGTGATGGAGATTAATCAATCTGAATCAATCTGATCCTGTTCTTCCTTGTGAGAATAGCAAAACCAAGCAAACAATCCAAAACACTTGAAGCATAGTGGAAAAACAGACACTTTAAAAACCTACAGGAGATAAGGCAGTGAGTAGAAAATTATATTCTGCCATGGTAATAATAAATATCTACAGGATTTATCCAGAGCAACAGCCATGTTAAACCTCAGTACTTCAAGAGGAAAACTCAAGTTAGATGAGTCTGCCTCTGCCATAAGCCCTTCAGACCACTACTTTAAAAGAAGAGTCTTTTGCTCACTAAAGTCAGGGAACATGAGTAAGTTGGAATGAACAGAATCCTTAAAGATGTCTAAAGCTGATCTCAGCTTCATATATTTCCTTTCTGATCTCTGAGTTCAGTCTTGCAATGTCTGTAAGGTTGTATTGCCCTCCCCAGTGTTTTTCTGATGCAGCTGACTTTTTTTTTCCCTTGTATTGATCTGTAGAGGATGACATGCACATTGATGAGAAGTGTGTGGAAACAGGTAACTGAATTAACTTGGGATTATTCCATCTGCTTCAAGGTAGTACCTACTTACAGCCTCCTTTGTTTCCTAGATAAAGCCACTCATTCTCCTAGTGAACTTAATGGTAGAAAATTGTATTTTCTTCATACCCTGGAAACCTCATCCTGTGTTAGCATATTAAAATGAGCTGTTTGCAGTTCTGGTGTACTGTGCTTGTAGTGAAGTGTTGTGCTGAACAGAGGGACTACCCCAGAAATATCTGCCTGACATCCAGCCTCTTTGATTCAGGTTTGGACTGTGGCTGTAATGTTACCATAGTTTTAGCCACAGATGACTGTAGTCTTGCTGAACCCTCACAATTCATTGCCAAGAAACTTGTCCAGAATACATTTTAGGTACTAAGCAAGAATAGATTTTTATTTGTCAATACTAAGTGTGAAGCCTCTTGGCTTGACTTGCTCCCTAGAGCAGCACAGTGGCTCGTTCTCCCTTCTCCTGAGGTAATTCAGAAAGCTCTCATGGAGGAATGTGATCCTGCAGGACTGGGAGGAGACCAGACAGTTAAGTATGGTGAACTGTATTTTGTCACCTCAGTGTAGAGAGAAGTGGGGAAAGTATGTGTGAGGCAGACTTGATAGGAGCTGGAAAATTGATTTCTGATTCTGAAATTCTATAGCAGGAAAATAATTAAATTTTGAATTTATTTTAATATCTTTGCTATCTGGATTACTAAACAAGATGAAGAAACATTTGAGTCTGGTAAGTTCTTTTGACCTAACTCCAAATTCCTTGCTATTGTTCTGCTGCAAGAAAGGTGTCTAGAAACAGGCACGTTTCTTAAAAGCAAGCAGGTGACATAAACCAGAATGTCACTTGAGCTGTAGAAACCATTTTGGCTCAAAAAGCCATTATGTAAACTCCTGTTGGCTTAACTCTTCCTCTTGCTCTCTGATTTCCTTAGTAGTAAGGTTGTTGTCCTGTTATCCCCCAAGTGTGAGTGTTCCTTCTCGTGCAGCAGTACCAGATCTGTATCAAATCCTGACCAGCTGTACTCGTGCAGGCTGTGACAGCAGGGGCTGCACTGCTGGCACAGGCAGTTGGAGTTCCTTAAGGTAATGGAGCCCATTCTCCAGGGCCTGGAGCAGCTGATGTGGTAGAGAACAGTTCTGGATTCCTGACTGTGTGCATTGCTGGCATTCAAGAAACAAAAATGCTTTTATAAAATGAAAGACTGATATAGAAGGCATACAATTAATTATTACTTTTTTTTTTTTAACTTAAACCAATCTGGTTCTGGGGTTGTTGGGTTTGGGTGGTTTGTTTTTTAGGGAACAGCTACCTTTTTACAGCATAGTCAGAATTCTGCAAAAACCTTCTGAAACATTTTTTCCACTAAAACAAATCCACGACTAAACTTGGTTTTGAGATACTCTGTAATCTTGTGGAGAAAATGTAATTCTGCCTTGCACTTCCTCTTCTCCTCAAGGTCCCCCCTTGCCAGCCAGATCTCCTCCTCTTGCCAGAGGTGGTTTTCCCAAAAGTTTTAAGACAGAACCAGCAGGTCTACAGGGCAGTCCCTTGTTTTGGGGCTGGGAAGCTTCTGGTAGCTGCACTTGGGGATTACTCTTGCAAATCCATCACTAGTTGGTGCTGAGTCAGCTCTCTGCTGTGTCCAGACAGAGGATTAAAGGTGTAAATGCCTGCTGTCCTACACTAGAAATTAACTAGTAGTTAAACATCTCTGGGAGGTATTTTGCAAGGCCAGTACTGGCATAGATGCTGTAGCTGCTTGTGTCTATCTTTGAGAACTGAGAATTCATGCTTGAAAAAGCCTATTCACATTTAAAGCCTGTAGCACCTGTTTCCTAAATTTCCTAAATGCATTGGATAATGCTGGTTGGATTTTTATTTTCTTTTAAAAATATCAGTATACTCTGTCTTCTCAAAACTAATTGTTTTATGTCTGTCTCTATCTGTGCAGAGGAGCTTAAAGAAGGTAACACTTTTTTCTCCCTGTCTTCTGTAAGCAGGAATCCATTAGCATGTGTATGTTTATTTGCATTACCAGGATTTACCACTTCTCTTGTGATAGCTGGTAACTGAATTGCTTGTTCATGTAGGATTCCACAGTGCACTCCACACCACAGAACAGAGGGTAGAGTAGAAATGCTCAAAGATTTGAATGACAGTTCAAAAGACCTGAAGATAGAAATTAGATGTGTGTGTGTCAGCTGAACTGTGCCCTGAGCTTTGCCCTTGAACAAGCAGGTTTGGGACAAGGATTTATTTTCTATGGCCAGTGTGTATAGAAATGTAAGAATAAGTCTATTTAACAGGAACAAGTAGTGAAGAGTCTATAGATGTAAAAGAAGAGTAACTAGATGCATCATTCTATTTTCATACTTGCATGCTTATGAGTTAACCGTCAATCAAAGAACCTAGTGTAAAGACAATACATTTTATGTTTTGCAAATGAAAGCCATGTTCTTGCCTTGGAACAGTTACTGCCTTTAAAGATAGACCTGTGTCTATCTTATAATTGCTTTAAAAAGGTCTTAAATAAAGGAGATACACAGCTTGGATAGCCACATGCTTTCTCCATATACTGTTTCTAAACTGTTACAGCATTGACCTATGGGCAAATTGGTATTTTTGAGCCTTACAGGAGAAATTTCAATTACAGAAAATACATACAGATATTTAGAAAGTTCATCTGAATGGTTAAGCCTTCAGAAGGAACAGCATGAGAATGGGGACAAAAAGAATTGGAGGGAACAGATTACTCTGGGATGTTGAAGCACAGGTGTCACTGACCTAAAGATGATTAAAAAAGAAATAAAATCAAGTCTTCATTTTTCCTGAAAGAGCTGAGCAGATGCATGTTGCATTTTTCCAAGCATGCTATTAGAAAAAAAAATAATTTATATGTTTATTTCTGATGGTGAGCTACTGACTTGGTTATTGTGATGCCATAACTAAAGAATATTTGTAAGCTAGGTTTCACCTGAAAAGCTTAAATTATGTGGAACTCTTTAAATACTTAAATATCAGAACATTGTCTTAGGAACGAAACAAATTAAATGAGTTTCAAATCTTAATTTAAAAAATACCAAGCCTCCATAAGTGTAATTTTTCTCCACAGAAATATTGGTCCTTTGAATTGGTCTTGTGAAATATTTAAATATTTCATATGATGGAGTGTTGTGCTTTGTTATAAGATATAGTACTTCTGTATGTTTACTGAAGCAGTTTTTCATTTGGAATCTGCAATAATTGATATCTGCCTAGCTCTCAAGCTTTCACTGTTCTTTTGCTTCACGAGCGTTTGTTCTTCATATTCTAGAGGAGGAAGAGTTTGGTGAATTTGGTCAGCGAGTCTTTATTGGTATGCAGTGACTAAAGATAAGTAAGCTGTCTGGTGCTTGATGTAGATTAGGTGCTTGTCTGAAGTTAAATAAAATGTGTTGTTCTTTATTTCACCTAAAGACTTAGTGAATTTGTTTTCCAAATATCAAGAAGTTGCTTTCCTCTTACTAATGCATGTTCTATCCATTTAAATCTCCCTTCTTGTTAGGATTCTGCTGAGACCCGGTCACCAATATTTTAACTCAATGTTAAGATGTCCCTTACTTCACAGTGAATTTTGCTAGAGCGTAGTATTGTCTGCCACCCATTGAGAATAGTCACAAGGGGCTTTCATTGGTAAAGCAGATCTAAAAGTGAGGTTTTCAGAGTTGAGTGGTAGGGTGGAAGAACAAACCCATCCCCACTGCTCGATCACAGTGAGCTTTATAATATTTCGATTCATTCTGGAAGCTGGAGCAAAAGTTCCAGATGCACTTTGGGAGTGTGAAGCAGCTACGCTATCAAAAACCAGCTGACCTGCTCCCTAATGATGCTTGATGTGGACAAACTTCTTTTGTGGCTTGTTTTAGGGGTCTCTTGGGGTCTTTTAAAGTCTGGGCTGATTTTCAGGTGACTTTCAGTGAGATGTGACCTCCTCTTTAGCTGTCAGAGGTCCTACCAAGTTGACAAACCATCTGCAGCAATGAAATTCACCCTGCAAAAAGCTTAAAACCCCAGTGTGTTGTGTGACTTAGGAAAGGCTCCAGAGCTGTTAGGCTGCCTGCGGTGTGTTTGTGTGGCTGACACCCTTGCTCCGTGCAGCTGGCTTCCGCAGGAGCATGCGCCTGTGCCGCCGGAAATCCCGCGCCGACCAGCCGGGCTGCCCCGCGCGCTGCCCGGCCAGCTGCTGCGGGGCCGCCCCCTACGAAGAGGTGGTGAGGTACCAGCGGCAGCCCACTGACCGCAACAGGCTCATCATACTAGTGGGTAAGAGCTTCTACTCCCTCCTCCATGGACACAGCCACGCGTGCTCTGACCCACTGAGAGTTCCTGCTGTTGGCTGTGCTGTCGCAGGAACGGCATTTGGTACAATACATCTCTATTTGACCCCATTGTTGGTTTTCAAGTTTCATCTTGGTATTTAGTCTGGACAGACTGGAGAGGTTGGCCCAGGGGAACCTAATGAGGTTCAACAAGCAAGTAGGCATGAACAATCCCCACTGTCCATCCAGGCTGGGGATGAGGGGATAGAGCAGCCCTGCAGAAAAGGATTTAGGGGTACTGATAGATGAGCATCTGGCTGTGTGCAGCCAGGGTATGCTGGCAGCCCAGAAGGCCAATCCATCCTGGGCTGCATCAGGAGCAGTGTGGCCAGCAGATGGAGAAAGGGGATTCTGCTGCACTGCTCTGAGCTGAGCTCCCCTGGAGCCCTGTGTCCAGCTCTGGAGGCCTCAGCATGGAAGGACATGGAGCTGATAGAGCGGGGCCAGAGTAGGCTACGGAGATGCTCAGGGGGCTGGAACACTTTTCTTTACAAGGACAGGCTGAGGGACCTGGATAGTTCAGCCTGGAGAAGAGAAGGTTCCAGGGAGACCTTAGAGCACCTTCTAGTGCCTGAAGGGAGCTGATAAAAAGACTGGAGAGGGGCAGTTTCCAAAGGCCTGGAGTGAAAGGACAAGGGGCAGTGGTTTAAAACTAGAAAGGAACATGTTGCCCAAGGAGATGGTTGCTCTAGTTTGCAGATGTCCCTGCTCTCAGCAGAGGGGTTGGACTAGATGACCTCTAGAGGTCCCTTTCAACCCAGACATTTCTATTATTATTATCTATGATATTATCTCATTTGCTTGAGATAGTGAATGTTTAAAAAAAAATGCTAAATAATTCCCTAGAAGAAGCTGTACAGATTTGAGTGCTGGTTGACAGATAATGTTAGGGAAATGGTAGTTTCATGTTCAGTTGGGACTGATACAGAAAGTGATGAGAACATTTGTAACTTACTAGAAAACATCTTTATATGGAGGCGTTTCTACAGCCAATGTTGAATACTTGGATATGACAATGGTAAAAACCATGTTTAAAATTGAACTCCAGTTTAGAAAAAAATCTCGATTATGGGCAGCAGGGAGGTTAAACAGTTGCCTTTAATAATGCTTGCTGTAGGGAATGCTGTATTAAGTGGGCTGTAGGCTCTCAAGTAGTCTAAGGATAGTGACTGAAAGGAAGGATTTGTTCTTCAGCATTCAGTATGATCCTGATAAAGCAAACTGGGTAGAGGCAAATCCATTGTTTCTCTAAGTCTGGAAGTATTTGATGATGATTTGTAATTTAAATTTAAATTTTTATTTTTATATTTTTTTCCTTTTAAAACAGTATTGCTGAGTTGCCTCCTCGGTGTGAATGTATTGCTGGGAAGTATGCTGAATCAATCAGGGTGCTTTGGGTACATTTTTGGGGAGCTTACTATGAAAAGTACCTCTGTGTAACACTCCTCATTCCTTTTCCCCTGTTTCAGGTCCTGCAGGGGTTGGTGTGAACGAGCTGAGGCGCAGGCTCATTGCAAGGAACCCGCGGGAGTTTCGAAGTGC
Source organism: Alcedo quadribrachys (assembly GCA_033439865.1). NCBI lineage: Eukaryota > Metazoa > Chordata > Aves > Coraciiformes > Alcedinidae > Alcedo > Alcedo quadribrachys. The sequence goes on from JAABPQ010019876.1 coordinate 7,376, forward strand.
CACACCCCGTATGTCATGTTCTTCCCCAGCACCCCCTTCAGATGGGATTAGGAGGTGTCAGATACCCCCCTCCTGCCTTTGTGTCTCCACATACTCTTTGCTGTATGGCTTTTTGGCAGCTCTGCTGCAAGCCCAGTCATTTGCTTTTATAAATTTTAGTTTAAAATAACTTTATTTTGGCATATCAGCCAAAGGTACTTCGAAGTTACACCTCCTGAAACCCTTAAAGCTTTAGCAGTAGATTATCTGCATGATTTCAATTCATCTTGGTGTTTGCTTTTTCTAGATTTTAAAAAATAAGAATGTTTCTTAGGGATATTGTAAGTTCATACAAGAACGAAGGCAAAAGAACTCAGTGCTTACTAGGCTTTGCAGCTTTCCGTGTTAGCTTTCTAGTCTCAGAAGTCTTGCACAGCTTAACTTCTGACATAGTAAGTGAAATAGTTTCTACCTGTGCTTATTTTGTTCTCATGTTTTGGACAGCCAAACAGGAAGTGTATGTGGCTGAATATTCAGGGATTCTGGTGTGCTTAAGATCCCAGATATAGGGAAGGTGCAAGTGTGGGAAGGCTTGTGGGAAATTTCTAAACAAACTTTGATCAATTTTACCTCAGAGGAGTAAAAACAATTGTGCAAACAGTTACAAAGCAGTTCCTGCTTGGTTTGAGTCACAAATATTTGGATTAAGCCACTCTCCATCCATTCCAAGAAATGTGCTTTGCTAATTTTCAAGGACTTGCCACTGGGCAACCAGTGAAGTAGATGGGACTTTTGCTCTGGATTAACAAATAGGAAAAACTCATTTTATTCCTTAGGAAAGTACTGATTCATAGTCCTTCATGAAAGTTGTCTCATTTTTCATCTATGAAATCACAAGATTTTACTTGCAGTTGATTGTGTATGTGTGTGTGCATGTATCTCCTTTCAGACACCACTCGTGTTCAGAAGAGTTATGAAATGAATGGTCGTGAATATCACTACGTATCAAAGGAAACATTTGAAAACATGGTGTACAGCCACAGGTAAGTAGGAGAGATGAATTGCACTCTGTTACTTTACTTTATGTGATCCAAGACAAGACTGTTTTGTGGTTAGGTCCCAAGTCTGGGCTCCCAAGCTTACACTTACTATGTATGTTTGCTATAAATTTGGGTCAAACTACTTCAAAAACTGTGTTTTGTCCAGTAGCAAATAGGTTTCTCTACAGTTAATCTCAGAATCCTTCTAAAAGAAAGTGGAATCTCCACTCTTGAGCTCATTTGATGTGCTTCTAAGTTATGAGTGGAAGTCTCCTGGAAACCTAACACTCTAAAAATGAGTTTAGGCTTGTTCCTGACCTACAGCTACATTGCAGAATCTCTGTAGTGATCACATCTCCACACAAGCAGCTGAACTTTAAGAGCAAAACTTCCAAAAGTGTCTGCTCCTTCCTATGCCTCAATAATCCCTCTAAGAAAGACCAGCTTAGCACTAGGAACTACACTAATTGAGCTGTTAGAAGTGTTTTAAGATCCTTTGATTTATGAAGCTATTTGTATTATGTGACAAGGATTTTATCAATAGAACTACATAATAATAATACACAATATGAGAAAGAAATTTGAGAAAGAAATGTATGCTTTGGAGATGTCAAACTGTAAAGCTTTTGGTTTTGTACCCAGTGTACCAGGGAAAAGCAAAGATGGGGGTTTGTCAGTTTTCACTGTATTTTATGATTATTTAGTCCTGACTACACTGGGTTATATTTTAAGATCTCCCCTGTAAATGCAGCCTTTTTGACTCAAGTGCTCTTTCCCATTCTGTCTTGCTGTCATGCTGCAGGATGCTGGAGTATGGTGAATACAAAGGGTACCTCTATGGTACCAGTATTGATGCCGTGCGGACAGTCCTCGATGAAGGGAAGATCTGTGTAATAGACTTAGAACCACAGGTGAGTTGCAGAGGGCCAGGGAATCTGATGTTCCTGTCTTCTAAGGAGAAGTAATTCTCTCAGTTCCTGAGCGACTGGAACAGTGTTAGTTGCTTTGTCTTGTTTTGCACTTTATCTCATGGTACTTATAAAAATAGATGGCTATTTGCATGAGTCTTGGGGGATGCTACAGTGAGAAGCATGTACAGATAAGCACAATTAATTTTTTCCCAGCTGTGTTATCTGGTGGAATGGTACAGAAATGAATTTTCATACTTGCTTAAAGTAAGGATTATTCTTTCATGTAGAGACTTGAATAGGATTTCCTCTTCCTTTTAATTGAGAGTTCTGTCCTTCTGTTAGCAACCTCTGAACACTCTTTGGTAAAAGCAGCAGCTATTAATCAAGCAAAATAAGGGAATTATATGATGGCTTTATTTCCCTTCAGAAGTAACTTAATAGATGGGAGTGAGCTGCTGGTGCACATGACCAAACAGCTCTGCCAGACCTCTTGCTGTGTAGACCACCACTTATCTAGGGACCACAGTTTGGAAATCTTTACTGGATGACACATGCCCTTAGCACATAGTGGAAAGAGGTGCTTCAAATATTAGGGTGATTACCAGATATTTCTGTGCTGGGCATTGCAAAAAAACTTCTAATGCAATCTTTGTATTCTTCTGTACTGCTTTTAATTACTTTTATTACCCCTAACTCAGAATTACTAGGCTAATTTTTAAACTTGGACAATATTTAGTTTTCTTCTGTCTTTGCATGGAATTTGCTGCTGAAGATAAGGCTAATGAAGACCTGAGCTTGTGAAATTTTAAGAGAATTAAAGCTGTGTCCAGCAAAATCTTAAACTCTAAATTACTTGCATATTTAGTACTCAGGAGCTGTTCTGGCCACTTGGTTTCAGCATCTCTTCCAACTGAATGTAAAGAAAGACTCTAACTCAGTGACTTTTAGAGACTTTAATTATGCAGAGCCAATGTGTTGGAACCTTAGGTTAGTGGTTTGTGTTGTTTGAAATAGAAGCTAAATTACATGACCCATGTACTCAAAATCTGAAGTGCTACATGGGGCAGATTAGGCTTCTTCACTGTCCCATTTCAGATTTGAAAATGTCCTTGGATTTCTTCTGCTGCCCTTCTCCTAAACAGAAGGGAGAAGGGGTGTGTGTGTGTGTGTGTGTGTGTGTGTGTGTGTGTGTGTGTGTGTGTGTGTGTGTGTGTTATCTTGTTACTTGAACAGCTGTGCTGCTATCAGTTTTTTAGGGTGTGAGTTTAAAGGACAAGTTTTGGGAGGGGTATGAGGTAATGGTGCATAGCTACTCAAGTACCTATGTGATGCAGGAGAATTGCTGCTAAATTGCATACTTATATTTTAAATGGGGTGCCTTGGCCAATGTTACATGCTGTGCTTTTCCCCCTCATTCTTCTTTTTTCGTTGTTCCCTCCACTGCACTGTAGTAGTTCAAAAATACTTATTGGCATCAGGTTATGTTACACAACACAGACATTTCTGAAAGCAGGATACTTTAGTATGAGGCAATAAATGTGTCCTTTTTTCCCAAAGGTAGATCCCCAGCAGTTAAAAAAAGATATTTCAGATGGATCTTTATTTTGTTGATTGCAGAGATCTGTTAATGACAGTGTCCCTCAGTGGAGTTGAAAGCTTCTCCTAATAAGGTTACCAGGCAAAATTAAGTGATTGGTATGCTACAATTGCTTAACAGTCTCCTGGTATTATTAGTGAAGTCATGTTAAGGTAGGCATTTCTGAGAGATTTCTGCTAAGTAACAGCATGTTGTAACCAATTGGCTTTTTGTGGGAGTAAAACTGGGATAGATATACTTGAAATACCTTAACTTCTTTTAACTCCTAATTTGCAGGGCATTCAAATAGCTCGGACCCATGAATTAAAGCCCTACATTATATTCATAAAGCCATCCAGCATAAGCTGCATGAGGCAGACTCGTAAAAATGCCAGGATCATTACAGATTATTATGTAAACATGAAATTCAAGGTAAGACTTGGGAATAGGAGAGACTGAAGTTCTCATTCTGAGATTCTGTATTCTGTTCTAAGCACATTCTACTATGTGAGCTCTTCAGAAAAATTTATTGTGTCTTTAAGATTAAATCTAAGTTGCTATTGTCTTTGTTAGATTTTTTGGGGATTTTTATCCCCCTACAGTTTTGCATTAAAGCAGAAGGGTTGTAATTTTTACCTAGGGGATTTGGAGGCAATTTTCTTGAAAATGTCTTTAAAGGAGAGGCTGTTTGTGTATTTTTGTTGTAATTAGCTGTCTTGTGATAAGATTTGAGTCAACAAATACATGTGTTGTTTGTGCTGGAATACCTGGAATGTTCTTCATTCAGAGATATAATCAAATACTTTTTTCATGTACTTATAATAATGTATTGTTATTTCACATGTGCCTAATGACAGTATTTATCAATTCCATGCTAAGTTCTACAGATAAAATACAGATTTTGCTTGTAAGAAATGCATAGCTTGTATTTGCAAGGTGTCTATAGTGCATTGTCACAATTGTTTCCATCCAAATCATCAAGTTCAGCATCTTAAAATTTTAGAGACCTCAGTCCATAACTCTATTTGGAAAAGAAACATTACCGTGGCAGAAAGAAATGTGCACTGTGGGGAAATAAACTGAAATGTAGAATGAGAATACAAGTTTTGGTGGGTTTGCCTTCCAGTCCCAAACTCCTCTCCGAGCACTCTGCAGGGAAACAGCCTTCTGGGGGCAAACGGCACATTCTGAGGCACAAGGTATTCCTTGGGAAGGATATGGCAGTCAGCTCTGCTTGAGACTCAGCTGACTGTAGCAGGCATGCTTTATGTAAATGAAATAAACACTGGGACTGTTCACCTCTTGTTCACGTGGTGCAAGGCGTTCTGCAGATTTCATGCAGGTAAGTTTCCAGACTGAACACTAAAGCTTTATAAAGTTAACTTTGTGTCTCTCAGGAAGAAGATTTACAAGAGATGGAAGATTCAGCAAAGAAAATGGAAGCTCAGTTTGGTCAGTTCTTTGATCACGTGATTGTGAATGACAACCTACAGGAAGCATCTGCGCAGCTGCTGTCTGCAGTGCATCGTGCACAGGATGAGCCCCAGTGGGTCCCTGCAATATGGATATGCTCAGACACTCAGCCCTAATTCTGAGCAGCAGGCAGCTTCAGAAAGATTACAGCTTATGGTTTACTTCGAGAATAATCCTAATGTCAGGATGGCAAGAATTTATCTTTCTACGTGAGGGATTTGGAAGAGGATTAGGAAAGAAGCTGCTACAGGAGATATAATCATACTTATGTTCTGTCTAGCTCTTCAGCTTTTTATGTTACAGTTGCAACCATTTTTGTATGAAATATTGGGAGTGCTCAATGACAAGAATAAAGAGAAATCTATTTTGTTGCATGTATCTGTGTAATTTACTCAAACACAGTACAGAAAAGTCCTTTGTTTTTGTTATGGTCATTCAGCTACAGTAAGACCTGTATCTTCTGGAAGCCATACTGACAGATGATAGTCATGTCAGTATTCAGTCCAGAGCCCTTTTAGCATGCTGTCTTGGAGCAAAGGCTGTCATTGATCAAGACATTGGTTTGCTGCTTATCCTTTTTACCTTTTAAGACAGGAGCATCACATACCATCAGCCACATTAAACACTCTAGACACTACAGTTATCCTCATAATCCATGTAGCATGTCATCTTTGTGCCATCAACTCAAATGAGTAAAAACTGACAAACTGAGAGAACATGGACTTGCCAAAGAGGGAGGTGAAGTCATAAGGCCCTTTTTCACTGGTTTGGTCTGTGGTAGCACAGTCTGCTCACTGAATGGTGTGGTCCTTTTTGAAAACCAATTCCTCACTCTCTTCACCTGGCAGTGCCTTGCCCCCTCGGGAACACAGATGATTTCATTTTTCTACCTTACCTTGGAGGAATACCAAAAAAAGCTATTTAAACAATCTAGAAAGGTATTATTCTGTGATTCTATTCCAACCCAAATATTGTAGCTAACTGCTTGTTCTAGTCAAGCCTAGTAATCCTTTTTTAAAAAGAGTTTAAACTGGAAAGACCAGAGTCCCAATATGTCACTGGTGTGGACTAAGTCCAGTAAGGTAAGACTGATGTCAGCTCTGTGCTGCTGGTCCATGACCAGCTCCCCACTTCTGCTGCCTAGTTCAGCATTTGTGCACTTTGTCTCCTTGCCTGTTTTTCATGTGTTTGCTTCCAGACAGATCTGCTTTCAACTATTACAAAAATATACACTGTTCTCATTAGGAATTACATTTGCTTCATGTACATTTGTCTTGAAATTAAAGTTTATATGTTTTGGGGTGGTGTTTTCCCATTTGCTGTGTGTAAGTTCATTTTGCAAATTGTGCCTGTGGGTACAGGAGGTTGGAAACCTTGTTTTCCCACTAACATAACCTTGCATAATTGCAGCAGAATTAATGGGAACTAAATGACTGAGGGTTTGGGGAGAGCAGAGCATCAGGTCCGTGTTTATTCCCTGCTGAGCCTTCCCCTTCCCTTCCTCCTTCCTCCTCCCTTCTCGGCGTGTGGGAGGTGCTGTTGTGCAGCTCTGTAGCTGTGCTCGAGGCGGGTCTGTGGAGTCCGCAGGCACTTGGAGCAAGCCTGAGTTTTCCTCCCGTGTGTTGGGACCGCTCCTGGCCCTGTGTTTGTTGGGAGCGCTCCGCGCGCCCTTGGCTTCCCCGCAGTTTTTCCTGCCGGCCGCTGGGGCCGGAGGCGGGGCCGCCATCTTGGTCTCGCCTGAGGGAGCCGTGGCGGGGCCGCCATGTCGCGCTCGGCCTGAGGGAGGCGTTGGGGCGGCCCGGGACCCGCTTCGGCTCCGCTGCTCGCCGCGTGTTGCTCGGGAAGCCGCCGCGGTATTTTTGGTAATGAAACAATTACAAACGTTAGTACCAGTTTCTTCGTTTTACGTACAGTAAGCAAACAGCTGCTCTGAACTCGTTAGAATTGTGTTGTCCTTATTTCATATGACGTTCAAAATAAATCAGATTTTTTTTTCCCCCCCTAGTGCAAATATTAAGTACACCATGCAAGCTCTGATCGGGGGATTACGGGAAAGGATTTATTCTTTGTTTGTGGCAGTGTTGTAATCAATGGCTTTGCTCTCTCGCCACAGCCCGAGGGACGAGGACCGCCACAGCACCGTGCCGGGGCGGGCTCGCTCGCCGGAGAGGACGCAAACCCAGGTGGGAGAGGGAGGCCGGGTCTCCCCGGTGCTGGGGCGGCCGCAGCCTGGGCCTGTCGTGCTCCCCCTGCCGTCGCAGGGCCGCCGCGGGCGGAAGGCAGGACGGGGGAGTGCCGTGGCCCCGGGCGGGAGGTAGGACGGGGAGTGGCATGGCCCGCGGGCAGGTGGCAGGACGGGTGAATGCCGTGGCCCGCGGGGCGCTGTGGCTGCGCGGTGCCGACACCCCCGCCCTGGAGGTGGCAGTGCCCTCCCTGCCACTACGCGCGGGCCGTGGGGTGGCGCCGGCCGCGGCGAGGCAGGTTCTGCCCATCTGTTGCTCCCCAGCAACAAGCATTTTCATTATTTCATGCACATAGCTCTCTTAAAAAAACAAACAAAAAAAAACAACAAAAAAAAACCACAAAAAACAAAATTCCTTAATTATACAAAGACTAGCTAGCTTTGTTTAACTGCTCCCTGGGTCCCACCTCCGTGGTCTGGTACTGTCAGCTTACCTCACCACACCGGGGAGTAAATGAATCTGCTCTGCGGTCCTGCACCGACACCCAGGGGCTTGCTTGGGTGGTTCGTTTTTTTGTGTCTCCGTTGTCAGACACGCCTCGCTGTCCTGCAGCTTGACTCCTGGGCAAACAGTCTCTTGGCCTTAGAGGTACTGTGACTTTAGCACTCAGTATATCTTTTGTCAGTAACTAAACGACCCTCGAAACCTGTGACTCAGAATGACCCTTTCAGCACAGATTGGAGTGAGTTCCTTCAGACTTTAAGAAACTGGAAATTAAAAGTAAAACTAATATTTGTATGTCAGAGTTGGGGACTGGGCAGGTGAGTATTTACTGCTACCTACTTGCATATGGGTTCCTTTGCAAGGAATAAACAATATAGAAATTCATTTGTTTTGTAGAAGGTAAAATAGAGTTACTACAAAACCTACCCCGCCTGTGAATGCTGTTTAAAAGGGTGTGGTTTAATTTTTTTTAATATAAGCAATCCTAAACATTTAATAATTCTTGCCAAAAGAACATGGGAAATAAAAGTAACTGTCTCTGATCTTTATCAGTATGGATCATGTGTATGGTGTGACCAGTCCCAGCCAGTTTGCTGGATGCTGCTCAGTGTGCTGTTCTCTGTCTGTGTGAATGGCACTGTCAGTCTTCAGCATGGCCAAAATCCAAGTGAGAGATTTGAGGCCTAATCCTGCAAGCCCTTCCTTGCATGAGGCGTCTCGTTTATTTGGGGTCCATTTAGAGCTTGCTCGCTGGAACCAGTAACAGCATACTGAGTTAAGGGGTTTTCAGTGCAGGTTAACATTTGCTGCATGGAACAACCTGCTGTGGTTTCCAATGGAGATAGGCTGGGCCCTAACCTGGGGCAGGATGGTTCATGTCCAGCTAATCCTGTAGAAGCTTATTCTTAGTTCAGAATTAGCTGAGACTGGGCGTGGGGGAGTATGCACCAGTTCACAGTGCCTCTTGCAGGGAACAGCTTCCAATGGTATGGGAAAGAAACAAGTGGTAAGTTTGTGGCTCATTGACTTTTCCTAGCCTTAAGCTATTTATCCAAAGCAAAACACGCTTGGTGTGTTCTGAGCATATCTGGAAGCAGCTGTTTTCTGAGGGGTGGTTTCACACTGACAGAAGCTAACTTTTGACTCTCTCTCTCTTGTCTTTCAGTGCCCGCCTCGTGCCCTCCCTCCAGTGCCAAGGTAAAATCAGTTCATTCTGTGGACTTGATTGTGATTATGTACTGCAGTGTTTTTAAAATTAGTTAAATTAAGATAAGTTGAATATACTATATAATATTGAATACATACGTAGTCTTAATGGCTTTAAAAACAATTGCATCTCCTGGCATTTTGTTGTCCCAGTACCCCTTAAAAGGAATACAGAACATTTTAAAGTTTTACCGAGGCCAAGAAATTTTACTGCATTACCTCAGTTTCAATACCTGAAGAGAGAAACCTTTTAAAAAGTTTTAGGAAAACAGCTCTGTCTAGAAACAGCCTTCTTTTCAATCTCTTCCTTATCTCCTTGTTTTATGTTCTTTAATTTACTTCAATCACAAATTGTTCAGAACAGGAATTTCTGAAATTAGGTATTCTTGAACAGGGGTATGGGGTATAGGTGCCTACTAGTTCAACATAGTATATAGAAAAAGTTGGGCTTTTTTTCAGTGTGGACGGCAAAGCAATTGTAGTTTTTATAACATGGTACTTCAGATTTCCTTCAAAATACCAAAAGTGACTGTGATGTTCATGACTGGTGATATATAGTGTCTTTTTAGTGATGTATGCACTTAAATGTTTCATAACTTCTGTTCATTTGTTACATATCAGACAGTAAGACAAGTTTTAATTAGCCAGATGATTAAAGCTTCTAATCTGATCCTCAGTTAGCCAATCCAGAAACTGTGCATAGTCACGAACAAAGTGTTGAGTCTTGAAGACTGCTCTGTACCCTTAACCCTCTTGTACACAGCTGCTCACAGAGGATGAAGAATCACAAAACCAGCAGTGTGAATTTCACTGTTGTGAATTGTTATTTCTTCAAAATTAACTTTCTTCTCATCTTTGTTCCTTTGAACACTGCCCTTCAACACTGTTTCTCCTTAAATGTGAAGTGGAAACCAAGGTGAGTTATTCTGCATTAAAGAGAATCAAATACTGGTAATTCCTTTTGGTGTGATCCTCTCTTTGAATACAGAGCCTTAGACTATTTCTAAATGCAGGTTGATTATTTAAACTGCATGGATACTTGCACTGCCATTGCTAGAGCTGTCTATTGTTTTCCTTTGTTCTCTTCGCTGTTTGCTATTTCCATAGTGAATCAAGGTAACTGAAATGTCACTGTGCTTTAAACAAGTTTATTCTTCAGAGTATTATTCAGTTCTTCAGGTTTTCACATAACTGCATGTGCATATTTAGCCTCTGTTGCACTTAAGACTTTTTTAAAAATCCCATTTTCCTGCCATCTTCTGTGTGCCTCCTGCTTGTGTGAACTGGTGAATTGTCATCTTGCCTGCAAAGGGTGAAGGATGTCTTCACTTGTAAAAAGGAATCCCTTTCTTAACTAGCAGCAGAACAGCTGTTAAAGGAAATTGAGGTTTCTCCATGCTGTTCATCTGTACTTCTGCTTTATGTTCTGCAGATGAAATTCCACTCAGTCGTCCCAAGAAAAGGAAACCCAAAGGAAAGACTCCATTAGGTAAGGTTCTGCCACCACTGAAAACTGTGCTTGGGTGAGACCTGCTCTGTAGCCTGACAGATTGCTTTTAGTTTTGTACTCTATTTTTCTCAGCTAATTTATTACAATGTATTTTATGTTGAAGGACTGCAGTCTTTTTCTTCCAAGTGATGTCACTTAAGAACAAGTCTGTAACTTGCATCACATTTGCATGTATTTTTCCTGCCCTCCCTTATTCTCATGGTGTATCTCTGATTCTTTGTTTAGCATTTGAATTTCCTTTTGCCATGATGCTCCTTGGCCTCAGCATCTCACAGTATCTCTGTGAATCAGCTTGTAACAAACTTTTTTTCCTTGTCTCTTGCATTATAATCTTTGCATGTAGAAAGAAAAAAATAGAGGTGTGGTCTCTCCTGTGGTGAATCTCTTTCATTCAGTCCTCTGTTGTATGCCCAAATGGGAATTGTGCTACTTCATGGATACTTAACATTGTCTCCTGGGTATGAAATGGCCAGGGTGCAAGGAGGGTTGTCAGCCATCACCTTTGTATGTTCTTATTTGACATGCTTGTTTCCCAGCTCTTGTGTTTCCTAGCCAATCTGCTTTCATCTCAGCTGTAAGCTGGGCACACAGACATTTCTGCACAAGGCAGCTTTTCCTTGCCTGTTTTTGAAGGGCTCTGAGTTAAGGTTGCTGGATCTCCTCTGTTTTTCAGATGACATTGTGCAGGCAGCAGTTCGTCGTCAGTCAGAGAGCAGTGAGCCCCTCACTCCTGAGCCTCCTGATGTCCCCCAGAGGAAGCGAAAGAAGAAGAAAGTCCCTGCTGGTAAGTGACATCATTGCAGGTTGGAGGGAGCCCTGAATAAAACTTGCTAACACAGAGATGATCGGGCAACTTGTAGTTTGGCTTAAAACTTTCCATGTGCTCTTGTACTTAAAACAGCTGCAAGTAATCTCTGAGGGAATGGTAGCTCTGAGTTTCAGTTTTTGATGTCAGATTCCATAGGGTACAAACCCTCATGCAAATAATGGCAGTACAGTTTTGGAAGTGATAAAATGGATCATTTATAGCATTCAAAGCTCAGAAGATGTCACTTCTTTGCTACTGTGCTTATATACTAACAGTTTATGTATTTAAATTAAAGTATTTCCCTTTTAACGAAAGCTTCGAAACCTTTGTATGTTTTATTTTCAATCTTCAGATTCTGAGACCTCTTTTACCCAGCAAAATGTTGCATCCCTGTTTCAGAATGGAAATGGCATGGATGTCCCTGAAGCTGAGGAAACAGTGATCCGCAAACAGAGAAAAAGAACTAAGTGAGAGAAAACTAGTGTAGCTGATGCTTTGGAGTCACTGTGGTAGTCATTGTGGCTGAGTAGGATTTCACATTGTCACATTACAGAAGATACCATTCAGCTTGTGTAATAAATAGCATTGTGTGCAGGTCTTCCCAGGGTTAAGATCTAACTTTTCTCCACTTGTTTGCTTCGTGTACACCTGAATGTGTTACAGTGCTGAGTATGTTTGCCCATTCCTAATATTTCACTCACATACATGAAAAAATCAGAATGTGTAACTGCTTTATTTGTTTTACTCTCTTTTTCTTAATTTTATGAGAAACTTAACTGCTTTCTCATCCTTTTTCTCCAGGACTTAAGCCATTAAATCATTTTAGTCACCTCTCTACAAAAAGCATCCACTTTCTTGGCCTTGTATTATTTTTTTCCTATTTGTTAATCTTTTTATAAGTATTTCTTCCAAACTTACTGTTTTTAGGCATTAAAATATGGAGGAAAAAAAAGGATTAGTTTTAGTATTTTAGTTAATTAACTCCATGAGAACTTTAGTCCTTAAAATAATAAATGGGGGAGTATCATATGGGTCAGGAGCCTAATCACTTCTTATCTGTCATGTTAGACACACTATGTGTTCTTGGGAGCCTTCAGCTTTTACATTTTACTTCCTATTCTTTCTTTGCTTCACTGTATGTTCTGTGCTGATAGGAAACCTCAGCCAGCTGAAATACACTGTTCCAGTGACCCAGAACTGGACGAGGAGGACATCATTGAAGATGAGCACAGAAAGAGCTCAGATCAGCAGCCTGTGTTTGCTGCTCCCACTGGAATTAGCCAGCCTGTTAGCAAAGTGTTTATTGAAAAAAAACGTAAGTACAGCTTGTGATTTAAGTGACTTAAGGACATTCTTGCAATTAAAGCAAGCATTATTATATTGAAAATCCAAATATTACAGTATTGGGAAGAATAAAAGTTTTCCCCTGACAAAAAATATGTTGGAAATAAATATACTTTTTTTTTTTTTCAACAGTGAATATTAGTATTATTGTGCTGATATGTTTGGTTGTATTTTTTAACTACCTGGGTGGGTGAAAAAGGTTGTTTGACAGTGCCCAGATGAGCTTCTCTGATCCAATACTGTTGCAGCACCTTGAGGGGAAATTATAATTTTACTCTACTGCAGAAAGTCTGTCAAGTGGAAGTTCTTTTGGGGTTTGTTTCTAGTTTGATTTGGTTTTGTACTAGGGAACACTGAGTAACTACCCAAAGTGCTTTGCACATTCCTCAATCCATAGCCTTACACGCCAGGATGCATCACACTGGCAAAGACATCCTGACATGAATGTAAGGCACTTCCTAAGGGTAGGAATGGGGAGAGGGAATTTTCTGATGGAACTTCTGACATACACATCTTTTTAACACTAATAAGTACTAACAAAGGGAGAAAGGATGATGGAAGGTAACAGTCTATAACTCATTTTCTTCTCCTTTCAGGGCGTTTTCAGGCAGTTGACCGTGCAGAATTGATTAAAACCACTGAAAATATCAATGTACTTATGGATGTGAAGGCTTCATGGACTACCAGAGATGTTGCCCTCTCAGTGCACCGAAGTTTCAGGTGAAAGAGAAATGTTTTTTTATAACTAAGCAGAAATCAGCAGGTTTTATTTTTCTCCTGAGAGTTAACATCTTGTCTCTATCATTGTCATGTATCTTTATTTCTTTTGGATATTCCTACAAAATATTTGTTTGGGATACAACAGGTATAAAATTTCTTAGTCCTCTAACTTTTGGTATTGTCGAGAATATATTTTATCTGGACACCTGCACATCCTTCTCAGCTTTTTTGTAGCAAGGAAGATAATTAAAGACTGACTTGATTGCAAATTTAAGAGCATTTTGTGAGTGTAAGGGGCAGTGGTCTTGGGAAGGTACAGGCAGCAAGTGAAAGTATTTGATCGTGTAGTAGTAATGAAGTGGTGATAGGATCAGGCAAAATAATCTCATTTTTCTTGAAGTGCTCAGGTTCTGGTGCAGTCTGTCAAGGAAGGAAGCACAAGTGCCATTGCTTAGAATTAAAAAAACTAGATCAGAAAAAGCACAGAAACAATCAGTGAAAGGCTGGGATCCTGCCATGGAAGCAGGGCTGAACTGTGGGATTCATAGGCTATTTCCATCTGTAATTCTTGCTAATTCAAGTTGTTAAACTTGTGTAATGTTCTTTTCTCCCTTCAGGGTAATGGGGCTCTTCACCCATGGCTTCCTTGCTGGCTATGCTGTGTGGAACATCATTGTTATCTACGTTTTGGCAGGAGATCAGCTTTCCACAGTTTCTAACCTGCTGGAGCAGTACAAAACTCTAGCATACCCAGCACAAAGTCTCTTCTATTTGTTGCTGTCTGTCAGCACAATCTCAGCCTTTGACAGGTAAAGTAAGTTTGTATGTGAAAGGTGTGTAATTGTGTGATAGATTCCTTTCTTCTCCTTAAAGCACAATTTGATCTGCTGTTGATGATTTACAGAGATCCAGTTAAAGAATGATTTTACACATGGCAGGCTATACAGACAAAAGGTGCATGGAGATCTTTTTTACTTCTTTCTGTCCATTGCCTTGCTTCAGTGTGTGTGATCATGGGGTGAACCAGGTGGAGAAGTTGACATTTTTTCATGGGGGAGAGGAGTGGAGAAAAAGTAATGTTTCTATTGGGTTATTCTTCATGTGAATCCATTCCCCAGTCACATTTACAGCAGAGCTGTGTAAACACTTCTCATGTCTCAGCTGGAGTTTCTTCATTGCAGTTTAAGAGTGGGAATGAACAGAAGGAGAAGCAAAAAAGACCATAAATAGATGAGATTAATAGATATTATAGATGATGCTTTTAGATACATTATAGTTTTCATGGCAGCATGATAACCCTAGGGATGAGTTGGTGCTATGGGAAAAATTGTGATATTTTTTTTTTTTTCATGGAGTGATGGCAGGGAGACCTGATTTACTCTTCATTGCTCCTGTGCTGGTGTAAGCTATGTGAGCAGCAGTATTACCGTCACTCCATTGGTGGTGTGGACACTGAGTTATTGGTAAGGACTAGAGAGGGAACAGGTCTCTGCACGTTCTCCCTGTTCCAGAAGGGACTGCAGTGTGAAAGCTACAAACCTCATGGAATTACCCTCCTTAGTTTCAGTCTTTCTTGGATTTGGCATCATGAGGACCATTGCAGTGTGTGTGGGACACAGTTGCATATGAAGACACTGTAAACAGAAGCAGGAAAAGGTATCTTACAGCAAGTAAAAGAACAGTGGAATACTGTTAGAGGAACAATGTTATTATCTTACTGGGCTGTGTTAATTGCTCTTGTTTTTGTTATCAGGATTGATTTGGCAAAAGTATCAGCTGCACTCAAGGGCTTTCTTACCCTAGACCCAGCAGCAGTAGCCTCTTTCTGTAAGTATTTTGAAATGGATAGGAAATGTCCAGAAAAGATGGTTGGAAAAATCCTGCATGCTGTTTTCAGTGAAGTGGTGCTCCTTGGTTATTTTCTACTTCAGAAAAGTGGCTTGCTCCACAGTTGAAAATAGCATTCAAAGGCTGTGATACTTGGCTACATGTGGGTTTTTTTAAAGCATTTGTGATAGTAGCATTAGTGGGGCTGATAGTTCTTTACCCAGTTCTGAACACCAAATACAGAGTTAGCAAAAAACAATCAGAAGATGCCACCTTTTATGTAGCTGATGGTTTCCAAAAATGCAGAAACCAGATTTTGATGGGTCAGGGGAGTGTTGAGAAAATCACAGAATCACAGAAATTAGGGGCTGGAAGGGACCTAGAAGATCATCTAGTCCAACCCCCCTGCCTGAG
>JAABPQ010019877.1:0-11101 GCA_033439865.1 Alcedo quadribrachys
CTCCCCGCGCCCCCTCCCGCGGGCGCCCGGGGGGGTGGGGGGTGGGTGCGGGGGTGTCGGTGTTGTGGGGTGGGGGGGGGGGGAGGGCTCACCATTAGGGGCGTGGAGATGTTTTGGAGGCCTGAGTGTATCATCTGTGGGGCTGGGGAAGTAAAATGGGTCCCTTCACTTCTGTGGGAGCCTGAGGCTCTCTTGAGCTCATCAAGGTGTGTCTGCAGCTTTGGGCAGCCCCTTGGTGAATCAGTCCCTTCAAAGAGCCTCTTTGGAGAGGAAAATTTGTATGTGGTTTGCCAAAAGACAGGGAGGGAAAGGACCAGACTGAGGGGTGTGAGGTGCCTTGAGGAGTGGGATGAGGAGCCACAGGGACTGGGCACGGGGTCTCCTGCTGGAGGTGTTGAGGACTGGAGTTGAAGCTGGGGACATCACTGGGCAGGGTGGTAGTTTCTGTCCCTGGGCTCCACGTGCTGCCTTCTTCCCAGCTCTGCCCAGGGCTCCTCTAGCAGCTGACGGACCCTCTTGATGAGGGCTGAGGAGCCCATGAAGGGGTGCAAGGGTTTCCTTTCACAGCTCCTTATGCTGGACTTGCCCGTGGATCTTCCTTTGGAGTGAAACCCCCTGAGTGCCGTGGGGCAGGGGTTGCACCTTTGAACTGTGGGAGCAGTGTCTTCTCTGTGGCCCTGTCTGTGGGTGCAGCTGAAAAACAGCTCCAGTGCCTTTGCCCTGGGTCCCACCAGCTGGGTCAGTCCTCCTCCTTCAAATCCAGAACCTGCTTGTGGGGCCAGAGGTTTGGGAGTCCTGGTGTGGGTAGGTACACAGCAAGGTGCTCCCCCTGATGTTGGCCTGCTTCTATGGCAGAGAACGAGTGCTGGGCAGTGTGCTACTGGCCTTGCCTTGGCTCCTGCTTTGCCTTGGCACTGGCAGAGGCTGGAGGAGGGTCCTGGCTGCCACAAGCGGCTGGTGCCCAGGGAAGTTTGGCTGAAAGCTTCCAGCTCTTGTAGAGGCTGTGCCAGTCCCATCGAGGCCGCTCGTCTGTGCTCCTCTCCTGCTGCCATCAGTGCTCACGAGCAGCAGGAGATTTTGCATCTCCATGTCTGGCTGCTCTGTCTCAGTGTGTCACTGAGGGTTCTCCCTCTCCAGGTCTGGAGTCTCCTTGGAACAGGAGGTCTCCTGGTCCTGCCATCCCACTCCTGCCCCATCCCTGATCTGAAGCTGCCTCCTGGCCATCTGCAGGGACCAGAGAGGGTCAGATCTTTCCCTGTGTGCACCTGAGGGGACGTCCCTGTCACCATTTTCAGCTCTCCCATAAGGCACCACCAAGGACGGCTGCACAACAGCATCATGGCCCTGCTTGGCGCAGGCGGAGCTCAGGGTTTACAGTTCAGCCATTGCTGTGGGATGGGGCCTTTTGGCTGGGCCCATGCAGCTGGGCAGGAACTGGAGCAGGTTTCCTGGGAAGCTGCTGCCGTTGGCGTTCCCACTTCCTGGCCAGCAGCAGTCCCTTTCCTCACACAGCATCAGTGGTCCATGTGCTCTGTGCCATGCTGGGAACTGTGCTGGGGCTCGGCTGGGCTGTGGCATCTCCAGTGGTGGATGTGGTAGCAGCAAGGAAGAGTTGGGGAGCAGGCTGAGGAGGAAACATGCACCAGGGCAGGGGCAGGTGGAGGCACAGAGCTCAGGCTGGAGGAAGAGGTGTGTGCAGGAGCTCAGTTTCCCAGTCTGTCTTGACACCATCTGGACACAAACGAGCCCCTGGGCCCCAGATGGGAGCCTCTCTCAGGGGCAAGGATGACCTGAGTGGAGGAGAGAGCTGAGCTGGGGCAGATCCTGCCCTGTCTAGGTGTTTCTTGGTGAGCATGGCTGGATGCGGGTGGAGCTCAGCCCTTGGGCTGCTGAGGAACAAGCGACCCATGGGTGCCTGGGGCTCATGGAGGTGCCTCTGCCAGGACTCCAGGCAGGAGCCACATTCCTGCTGTCTCCTTGGAGCTTCGTGTGTGCTTGTGTTCATGCTGCTGGTGTGGAGAAGCTGGGCTGCCTCGTGAATGGGAACCCATGTCACAGTGACATGGCTGGGGCCACCCTGAGGCAGTGGGAGCCAAGTGCCATGTCCTGGGCTGGCACTGGGGCTGCTGTCCCAGCTCCTTGGTGCTTCTGGGTGTGGGGAGTGGCCGTCTCCACTCTCATTCATAAATTGTGGTGGAGTTTCCTGGTGGAGCCTTGCTCCTCTAACTGGAAGAGAGCTGGAAACCCAAGTGTTTGGAGGGCACTTGAACCATTGTTTGAAAGATCTGTAATTTTCCAATCAAACTCCCTCCCCAAGCCTCCGTTCATCAAATATTCATAGGATCCATTTTCTCCTGGCACTCCCAGCCCACGTCTCAGCCCGAAGAATCAGTCAGTCAGCTCTGCTTGTTCTAATGCATTCTGCGTTTTCGGGAGCCTGGGGCAGCCATCTCCTTCTCCTGCCTCCCCTCATCTCCCTGTCCCCATCTCCTCCCAGGGATGGGGCTGTGCCATCAGTGGAAAGGGGAAGGAATGGCTCCTGGAGAGGGAAGGAACAGGACAGGGCACTGGGGTAATGTCACCGACAGTCAGCACCATGAAGCAGAGCAGGAGCAGCCCCCATGTCACCAGGACTCTGTGCCCAGCCACCCTGGCACTTGGCTCCTCGGTATCTTTCCACCTGTCCTTGCCCAAGCCACTGGCCACCAGCTTATTTGTGGTTGTGGTCAGTGATGACTGCCAAGCCACGGGGCTGCTGCAGCCACCTCCCCTCCATGCCTGCCGCCCGTAAGGGGTTCGATCACAGCCCCACTGCTAATGGCTTTGTGATGGAAGCTTCATCCACCCCCTGCCAGTGCGCTCCTCACAGCAGCATCACTTGGCCTGGCTTTTGGCACAGGGATGATGTTTAAATCAGTGCTGGTGCTTCAGTTGCTACTGGTGCTGCTGTTTACAAGGGGCTCTGGGCCTCGCAGGCCCCTGAGGTCAGTACTGGGGGGTGCAGGTGGTGGTGGCCTCGTGCAGGGCTCTCTCTCTGCCTTCACCCTGGCTTGAAGCTGCACGGGTGGAAAGGGAGCAGAGGAGCAGCTCAAAATGGCTCTTCACACATTTGGATGAGCTAATGGGAAAAAACAGAGGAAGGCAAATAAACATTATTGTTTCATGTCAGGCGGGGAGGAGACAAAAGGTCACGGGCTTCCCTTGTGATGGTAGGAAACGGCAGCATCAGCAGGGCTGGAAAGAGCTGGAGAGCCAAGGGAGGGTGTGGGGATGTACCCAGGGTGCGTGTGGGTTCACACGTGTGTGGGGTACTGTCAGCACGTCCAGAGACTGGACCTTTGCAGGTGAGAGCTCCCACGGACATCATCCCCAGTGCCACCTGCATCCCTGCTCCCATCCACCTTGTCTCCTGTGGCATAGTCCGTGGTACTTTCCCAACACACAGTACATGAGGAGCTGGCTCCAGAAGCTGCTGCCCTGGGACCCACAGGGCTGGACATGCCAGCAGACACTGGGTGGAAAAGCATGAGCCGGTTAACTGGGTGAAATGAGGTGGGAAGGAAGGGCTCACTGAGAGCTTCTTTCCTGGGCTTGTGATTCTCAAGGGCCTCGGTGGACCTGGGTTCTCCTTCCCAACCCTCCCTGGCTCCCAGGATGGATCAGGAGCTGACACTGGAGGATCTGAAACCCGTAGCAAGGCTTCGGTGATGCCGTGGCCTTGGCTCACCAAGGCTGCTGGTGCTGCCTGGGTGCAGGGCCCGAGGAGCAACTGCAGCGTGGGGAGCGGAGCCCCCAGCGCCGAGGGGGTGGGCCCTGGGTCCCTCCTCCTGCGCTGCGCATCCCCTTTTCTGGCAGCTCGCCCTGTTGCCATGGCGCCGTTGCCATGGTGCCGTTGCCAGGGAACCACCTCCTGCCTCGGCGGAGCCATCGGTCACCCGAGGCCGGGGCTGCGGAGCCCCCCTCAGCACCGGCCCGGCTCAGGACCCCGCTGTGAGGAAGAGGAGGCTGGCGGGGGGGAGGGGCAGGGTGGTGGAAGCAGCTGCTGGGTTGTGCTACAGTGTGGGGAGGCCCAGGGGCAGCTCAGGACAAGCTTCATCCGTGGGGTACTGCTTTCCTGCCCCCGAGCAGCAGATTCCCAACCCCTAGGGATAGGGCACATCAAGACCTGGTGGCTGGTGGAGGGGGTACTGGGACTCCTCCACCCACCCATCCCCTCCACCTCCTCGCCCCATCCTGGTAGGCAGGGACCTGGTGGCACCACGGTTGTCCCTGCTCTGCTTCTTCTCTCCCCAGGGTCTGCATCTCCCCAGGGTGGTGGGGCTGGCCCCACAGCAGGGCTGGAATGCACAAGCTGCTGGGGCAGGGGGGGGGTCGATGCAGCGAGGGGCATCCAGCCCATTTTGCGTCTTTCCCTGGGCCAGGAAGATTCCTGGCGTTCAACCCGGGAATGCAGAGACTGTAGTAAATAACGGAAAATAAAGATGACGGAGGAGGGAGGAAAAGCAGCACAGAACATTTTAGGAATGCTGTAAAAGTTTAGATTCATCAAATGGGGCAAGATCCAGGAGAGAAACACACCCTGATCCAAAACCCACCAAACTGGAGGTGCTGAGAATGGACCCGGGGAGAGCCCAGAGCAGGAAGGAGCCAGTGGTGACGGGCAGCCTGGGCACCATGGAGCTGGTGCCAACTTGGCCCCACAGCCATGGCCTGGGCAGGGTGCAGAGAGGGGCAGCCAGTTCCAGTTCCTCCCTTCAACTTTTGCACATAATCTGTCTCTGCAGAGACATCCTGGCTGTGCTGAATCCCAGTAGAATCCCTGCTGTTCTAGTGGGGAAAGGGGAGGTTTCAGCTCTTGGGCTGGACATGGGGCAGGGCACAGGGCTGTGACATGAATGTTTTCCCTGTCCTCACAGCCCCACACCTGCCTGCTGGGGGAGTCTAGGTGGGTCTGACAGGTCCCTCACTGTCCTTGTCATCACTCCATCTCCAAGTTGTGTGACTTGTTTTCAATCTGTCTTTGCTGAGAAAGAACTTTTACCTGTTCCTTTGGGTCTGTAATGGTTTACTGCCCATCCGGGGTGCAGCAGGCAAGGCCTCCAGCAGTGACACTGGGGAGGCTGCAGGTACACGCCTGTGCCTGCGAAACACTCACCGTGGCACCACGAACAACACAAAAATAACAGCTACCAAACCAACACCTTCCCTGGGTTGTTTTCCTGGCCTGGATTTCACGTGCCTCTGGGATCGTGGGGTGAGGGGAGGACGGGCGGCTCGGAGCAGCTTTCAGTCAGTCACCTTCCAGGTGGTCACTGGCAGAGACAGGGGGTCCTCGTGCCCAGCAGAGCCCCTTCAGTGTGTTGCAAAGCCTGGCTCTTGAACAGGTGTTTGTTGGCCCTTCTGGTGGAGGCCTCATGCTAGGGCACATGTGTGTGCAAGGACACACACATGGCTAGAGCTCAGCCTGGGAAGGTACCACATGTGGGACGTGGCAGCCTGAGCACACACTGTATGTAAAACCATCTTTGGAGAAAGCCTTTAATGGGAGCTCAGAGCTCTTCTGCCCCCACCACCCAAAGCCCAGGGCCATTTGCAGAACCCAGAGTAGTGGAGAGAGGAGGGATGGGGACAAAGCCGGGGATTGGGCTCAGTGCCCCCACACTGGGGTACCCACAGAGGTACAGAGGGGTACTGGGGTACAGAGGCAGCACCTCTGAGTCCACGTCATCTTCTAAAATGGGCACCCTCAGCTGGTGCTCTGCCCCCATTGTGGCTGGTGCCAGATGAAGCCAGGGATGACCCCATCAGTGGCCCCCAAGTTGCTAGATGCCCCTGAACGTGCAGCCACAGCAGGGCCGGGGTGGGACTGTGCTCCTGGCAGTCACTCCCTGCTAATGTCTTTTCCTGCTGTGCTGGGGACACGGCTGTACTGCCCCTCCCCGTGCCCCCCAAGCCCCTGTGGGCTGGACTGCTGTCAGTGTGCCAGGAAGGAGCTGGCTGTGTCTTGGTTTAATTGCAATTTCAAAGATCTCAGGCCCAGCTGGGTGTGTGGGGGTGGACTCAGAGAGAAGCAGGTGCTGGGGTGTCCCACTGGCCCCCCCATCAGCCATCCCAGCTCTGCGTGTTCAGCCAGGGCAAGAAGCTCTTGGGAGCTGCAAGAACGGCATAATGGCATAAATGTAGCTGAGAAGCCCTTTGCTGCCTCTGCCCCAGCATCTGCTGGCTGCAGAAACAGCCATGGGCAGGGGCTGGAGCTGGACCACACTCTGGGCTGGGGGGGTGCAAACCCCGAGTCCATGTTTCCTTTCTCCAGAGCAGCAGCAGCACAGCCAGCCCTGGGTGCGAGGGAGTGGTCAGAGAGAGGGTTTGATCACAGGGACACCAGTTCAGACCATCATCCCCACACTGGCTCCAGAGCAGCTGCCTGGAAGCTACCCCCGCACAGACTCCGCTGTTCCTTGCTCTGGGTAGAAGTGGCCAAGATCCATCCTTACCTCAGGGCCTCCCACCCCAATTAATGTCACATCCAAGCGCTTCATTAGCATCTCCTGGAGAGCAGCCAGACAGCTCCCTGTGGCATCCCAGCATCCCCAGTCCCAGCTGGGCCCCAGGCAGCTGCCCACGGCCATGCTACCGGCTCCTGCTTCTGATCCGGCACCTGCTGCTCTGCAGCACAGAGGATTTCACCAGGATCTGCAGGGTTGTGCTGCTGGTTGGGGTGGTCCAGGTCACCCGCACCACCTGGGTGTGTTGGCATGTGGCTGCAGGGAGTTGGGGCACCCCTCCTCACAGCACCCCGGGGCACCCAGGAGATGTGTGTCAAGGCTGACGGGGTGGCTGCTGCCGGCAGTATCCCTGCCACGTCTGCGGCTGTTTGTGTTGCAGAGGCAGGTGCTGGGCCAGGAGCACATACCCCAGCTGGAGTGGAACCTGTTACAACATGCGTGTCTGTGCGTGTCCGTATGTCTGTGCATGTGCATCTGTGTGTGTCATGTGTCTTCTCACGTGTGTGCACAGCCTGGAAAGGTCACTGTCCAGGAAAGGGTGTCAGCAGCCAAGAAATAGCCTTGGAATGAAAAATGTGAGCCAGGTTGAACCACGGGGGTGGACAGGATTGTCCTGCTCCAGCCCCTCTATGGTCACTGGTTCCATCTGTGCCAGGTCTGGCCATGCCAGGTGCCTGTCCCAAGGGATTCAGCCAGGGAAGGGGCTGAGGCGTGCCTGGGGGAGCTGTGCAGATTGAGGGATACTCAGCTCCAGGGGTTGGGGGAAAAGGGGAAGGGGAGAGGTGAGCCTTTGTCTGTGCGCCGTGTACAGTTCGCTGGTCCCCATTCACATGACATCCTCACCCTTCACTGCTTCTGTTTTCTCCCTTGCAGGGTTGTGGAGCCCAGCACCCTTCAGCAGGAGAGACTTCAGGCCATCGCGGTGAGTCCCTGCCCTGCACACAGCCACCACCTCCAGCTGCCAGTCCCACGCCATCTCCAGCAACACCTGGGGCACACACCAGTGGGGAGGATGCTGCCAGTGCTGGTGCTTCAGCCCAGGAAGCTGCTCTGGGCAGGAGCCAGAGCCAGAGTGTGAGCACCCAGCTTGAGGTCTCCAGCAGTCAAACCTGCTGGAGCCTAGGCCAGGGCACCCTGCCCTGCGGTGGCTCTTCCCGGGCAGGTGCCACAGCCGGGGTGCAGGAGCCAGCAGGGTTTGGCTTTGCCCAACTGAGACAGGGACAGAGTGAACGATGGGCAGCTGGGAGGTTAAATTAATGAAGCGATGCTTTGACGAGCCCAGAGTGAGATGGAAAGGAGTGATGATTCCTCCTTGTCCTTCCTCAGGGAAGGGCTGAGGATGGTGCATGATCCAGTCCTGCCCACTATGGGCACTAGTAATTATATCAATTAGCAAGCAGCTGAGGGCCATGGCATGCAGTTCCTCCCCAGCACGGAGCAGGACACTGGGGTAGTTTTCTACCCGGTGGCTACCCTGTCACCGCTCCATGCCCACCACTGCCAGCTCCCCTGGCCCTGCCTGTTGCTGGCTGATCTCCACCACACTGGGATAGAGAAGGGAAAGTGGGTGATGCTCCCTGAGCTGGAACTGACTCTACTGAAATGGTCTGGACTGGTCCCAGAGCATGCGGGGGGTTGGGGGGAAGGCGGGGATAGGCCTCGGAGGCTGATGTCATTTTGAGATGGTGAAGAGACTCCAGGCTCTGCCCTGATTTCTCTGCATCTTCCATGACTTGGTTTCCCCCAGTGAGGGCAGAGACATGATGCAGGGCTGAGGAGCTCCTGCTGGGTTGTCCCAGTTGTTGCCAGTCTCGCAGCCTTGTGTCCCTGTGTCAAACCTCCCCTGGGGAGCCCCTCGCCCCTTGCTTGGGGGATGCTGCCTTGGCTGGGAGGGAGATGGCCTCTCGCCAATGGTGTCCAATACAGACCCCTCCCCACACCCAGCCCGGCTCTGTCATGACCCCCTCCCCTGTAACCCCCTCCCCACACCCAGCCTGGCTCTGCCAGGACCCCCTCCTCTGTAACCCCCTCCCCACACCCTGCCCGACTCTGCCTCTGTCTTCCCTCCAGGAGAAGCGGAAACGTCAGACGGAGATAGAGAACAAAAGGCGGCAGCTGGAGGACGACAGGCGGCAGCTGCAGCACCTCAAGGTGAGGATCCCCTGGAACCCCCTGGGCTGCCTCTGTGTCAGGGTGATGCTGGGGACCCCCCGGCTGTGGGATAGCAGGACCATGACTCCCCCACACTTCTGCTCCCCAGTCTAAGGCTCTGCGTGAGAGATGGCTTCTGGAAGGGGCCCCAGCCTCAGCCTCCGAGGAGGATGAGGCCATGAAGAAGCAGATGCAGGAGGATGAGGTGAAGACGAAGGAGCTGGAGGAAACCATCCAGAGGTAACGGGGATGGTGTGGGGCTGGGGTGCGCTCAGAGGATGAAGCCCTTCTCTGAGGATGGAATCCCCAGATAAGCTCTGCCTGCAGCTGCAGGAGCCACAGGATCAATGGAAGCCATGGGGCTGTGGTCTCTGGGGTCTTCTCAGCCTAGTACCCCTGATGGCAGGGAAACAAGGGTGCTGTTTTCTCATGGATGTGGCTTAGTCCCTGGGGATGCACAGGGTGGGAGGGAGGGATGGAGACACCTCAGCTCCTGCCCAGCCCCCCTTCTGCCTGGGCTGCCAGAGGGTGAAGGGGGAGGGGGGCAGCCCCATCACGGGGTTGGGGGGAGGTGTCCCGGCAGCCCTGCAGGAATGCAATCAGTCATGGCTCAGCCGTTAATTACCGAGCAGCAGTG
This sequence comes from Alcedo quadribrachys, assembly GCA_033439865.1. Lineage (NCBI taxonomy): Eukaryota > Metazoa > Chordata > Aves > Coraciiformes > Alcedinidae > Alcedo > Alcedo quadribrachys. The sequence goes on from JAABPQ010019877.1 coordinate 9,295, forward strand.
CAGAGAGGGGTCAGGCACGAAGGGGCCTTTGTGTGGATCTAATGGTGTGGTGCATTCCTGCGCTGGAGCCTTGTGGCGGGGATAGGGGCTAAGGAGGGGACTCTGCCAGGGTCAGGGTCTGCCACTGTTCTGACAGAGGGGCCCTAATTTATACAGACATGAATCTGTGGGGTCCCCCGAGGACCATGGGGAGGCCCTGCTGCCAGCACAGCTCTTGGCCAGGCTCAGGGCTGGGGACAGGTTGTCTCGTGGGAAGCTCAAACAGGCTTTCAGTGATGTGTGTGGGACTGGGACTGGGCTGGATCACCCTTGTTCCAGACCACCAAGCAAAGGCACTGGCAAGGGCAAGTTCCCTTGTCACCACATGGGGACAGCAAAAGCTGGGGGGCGGGTTCACTTGCTACCCTGATGCTTGCAAAGGAGATTTCTTCCATTCACTTGGGCTGAGCTCTGGTTGCTCAGTGTCCGTGGAGCCATAAACATCATCCTTAGCATTGCTCACTAATGAGCACCCTGGTTGGGTGAGGGCAGCACCCATTGGATTGTGCCTCTGGGATTTTTCAAGCAAAATCTCCTCTGCAAAGAGATGACGATGGCTGTGGCCAATGTCTGTCCCTGTGTCCTTGGAGCCCAGGGGCTGGTTTGTGCCTCCCTTTGCCTTGCTCCATGTTGGTGGCTCACATTCACAGCTGCAGGCTGCCTGCACTGCAGCTCCCCACAGTCCCTCAGACCACTCTCTCCGCAGGCTGGAGAAGGAGCTGGAAACACTGGAGAATGGCAGCTCAGCAGCTTCCACCAAGGAGAACCTGGTGGAGGCAGCAGCACCAGCCAAGGAAGAGAAGAACGAGCCCATCCCCAACACGCAGAAGGTGGGCACGATCCTGTGGTGGCAGCAGGGCCAGGTTGGGGTCCCTTGCCATGGTGGGGATGGGTAAGTGGGTGGTGGGTGTGTGGGCAGCAGGTGCTCAGCATCTCCTAACCTCTCCCTTATGTTTTGCAGAGTCCCCTGAGCACAGTCAAGGGTAGGTGATCCCCACCTCAGCCATGGTTCCTGCTCCTGGGGGGGCAGCACCTGGTGTGAGATGGGTGGGGGGAGCTGGGACAACCCCATCCCCACATTCCCATCCCCTCTTGGGCAGAAGTGCCCTGTGGCAGGGGAGCCTGTCCCAGGTGCCAGCTGTGGAGGCATGGGTCACACATGTAGGCAATGGGGCGGTCGTTTGGCTTAGGAGGTCGCTTCTCCTCTCCATCCCCAGCCGAGAAGAAGGTCTCCAGCAGCCCCATGAAGGCAGTGGAAGGAACCGACATGATGAAGGCAGGTAGGTGGCCACCTTCCCAGGAGCAGGGCTACTCCTGGGCGCTTCCCTGCTGCCCTTGGCTCGCTTCCCTCCCCACAGCCCCACCACTGCCGCTTGCTGCCACTCGATGCCTTTCCAAGCCTAAGGCAGAGAACATCGGGTAGCTGCAATTTGTTTTCACTTCCACTGTGCGGCTGGTTCGAGGTTTAGGGTGTTCCCCACCCCACCTCACGCCCCCACTCTGTGTCTCTGCACTGGTTTCGTCCTGTGCCTCCTGCTCTGTCTGCAGCTTCACAGAGCACAGGAGAGGGAGCGGAGTGGACTGACCCAGTGCCCGCAGTTCCAGGGAGCTTGCAGAGGATGAGCTGCCCGCACTGGGGGAGTCTGCGGGTGGCTCCACTGCTGGAAGGTTTGCTCTGGTTTGGGGGATGACTCAGACTGGGCTGCAGCACCAGCATTGGGCAGAGCATGGCTTGGGGTCCTCGGGGCTAGAGCGCCACCGGCCCAAG
>JAABPQ010019878.1:0-17595 GCA_033439865.1 Alcedo quadribrachys
ACAGACAGCACGCGCAGGACGACGCAGACGGCAGCAGCCGAGAGGAGGAAGGGGGTGGGGCGGGGGGAGGGGGGGGGGGGGGTGGGCGGGGGCGGGGGAGGGAGGGGGGGGAGGCACAGACCTAGCTGTACATGCTGGCCAATCTCTGCTTGTTTGCACAAGCCACAGCAGGGCCCTACGTGCTGTGGAAAACGGGGCACTTACAGATGTAATGGTTTCGTACTCTCGCCAGGCGCACGAGGTTTTTGAGACCCTCATGACGGAAAACTTCTCTGCTGAATGTGTCCAGCCGGGCATTGGCCACTCTCGCCACCCTTTTTCCTAAAGGGAAAAAGATGAAACAAGATGGGTGCCTGCTGCAAGTCAGCGCCTCGTGGTCACAGCAGCTGCTTACTCCTCAAACATGCACTCGTCCCATCAGCAAAGGCAGTGAAGCCAAGATAAAGAACTGGCACATCTGCAACATGAAACTTCAAACTGACAGAGCCAGTCTTCCTGAACTGCTCCATGCCAAACCCAAAGCTTGTATGTACCCCTAGGCAGTATACAGTAAGTCTTGTCCACGCTCAGCTGCTGGAAAAAGCAAGCTCAGTACCCAGTCTTACTGAATAGTACTGGAAGCTGCAGTGAGCAGCTGCAGAGCTCTGTGGACAGGCACCCGATGCCTCAGCATTTCAGAGAGAGTCCAGTTCATCACCCAATGCATCTGCATGAGACAGCCACTGATCTGTAAACAGCATTAGGCTCAGAATAACATGAGTGGTTCCTGAGCAGCAAGGAAACATCACAACATGGTTTTTGTCTCTGCGAGGTTTGGCTCTAGTCTCTAATCAGTCTCTGCTAAGACTTGAAAGGAACAAGGCACTTAGAGCAAGTAAAATAGTACCCTTGATATTCTGGATTTCAATGACTCCAGGGGAAAAACACTTCTGCAACTTCTCAGCTGCCTCGTCCTCAACAGGCTGCAGGAGAGTAATATCAGGAAGCAGTCGATAACTAGCTGTGGCCACGGGAGAAAATTTGGCATGATCTTTACCTGCATGAAGAGTTAAGAGTTAAGAGTCAAGGACAGGATGAGAGCAGGCCTTGGGAAGTGAGAGTGCGAGGATGCTGGGACCCAAAGTTCCAGGGGCAGATCAAGTTCTCCACCCATTCCCTTCACACAGCCATGATCTAGTCCAAGCACCCACACTCCCCTTCTCACTGCCCCAGGCCACCCATACCCACAACTCACCTATACCCTTGACACAGTGCATAAGTACATCTATTTCCTGGCCAGGTCGCAAGAGTGCAATGAGGATGTCATCGTGAACAGGTCGGAAATCAGCATCTGGAAAGAGGTCTGTCTGATTCCCCAGGGGCACCCACGTCATATGTTTACTGTACACTGCAAAGAGAAGCACAAACATCAGCCTGATGCTGCCTCAGAAAGGTTACTGACTGTATAGGACTGGGTATGGTGAAAAGTAAGTTTAATAGAATGAAGGAATCGACTCACTCTGCTCACAAAGCTGAGAGAACAGACCAGAGCTGTCTCCCAAGATTAAAAAAGGAAAAAAACCAGAACCTATTTTTAGGAGGTATCTCACCTTTGTGATTCAAATATATCTCATTAGGATCAGATGATTCCTTGGCTGCCTGAGGGTTTCGGCTGCATTTTATTTTCAGCTGGAACTGTAGAGTATCAATTTCTGTGCCTTCTTCATCTCCTAGGAAGGGAAAAACCACATGAGCCTCTACAGAATCACACTTCTGTGAAGACACTGAGATGCTGGCATTATGGCCAAAGAAGGGTGAAGGGTCTAGAGAACAAATCTTGTGAGGAGCAGCTGAGGGAACTGGAGTTGATTAGATTGGAGAAAAGGAGGCTCAGGGTTAGATCTTATCAGTTGCTACAGCCATCTGAGATGAGGTTGTAGCAAGGTGGGGGTCAGTCTCTTCTCCTGAGCAACAAGTGATCAGACAAGAGGAAACGACCTCAAGTTATACCAGGGTAGGTTTAGGTTGGATATTAGGAAAAAAATTCTTCACAGAAGTGGTTGCCAAACACTGGAACAGGCTGCCCTGGGAAGTGGTGGAGTCACCATCCCTGGAGATGTTTAAAAGATGTATAGATGTGGTCCCGAGGGCCATGGTTTAGTGGTGACCTGGCGGTGCTGGATTAATGGTTGCAGTTAATGATCTTAGAGGTCTCCTCCAATTTAAACAACTATATTATTCTATCCTATAATTTTGCTCAGTTTACATGACCTAGATTTCCTACTTTGGGGTAAATCTTCAATATTTCTATTTGATCCAAGAGCCTCACCTTGGTTTCTGTATTCGAAGAGTCGAGGATCAGCTTTAATAGGGATGAGGCCCAAGCGATGAGCCAGAATTTCATCCTGCACAATGGACGTGTTGTTGTACACAAAGACTTTCTCTACAGCCATCGTTGGCACCTCAGGGAGATGAGAGATCAAGTCAGCATGACAGATGAACTACACACCAACACAATATCCAGCTAGTGTCCCTTCTCTCCCATAAATAACTGCCCTGCAGACTTTCAGTTGTATTTCTGCCAAACCCGGCCACCTAATATGCCCTTACACCAAAAAATACCCTTTTCTCCATTTAAATTTTTTAAAACGAATGATTAGAAGAGGTGAAGAGCAGACTGATCCAGGGGCAGTACCAACAGCACCCTTAAGACCAACAAGCGCTATCGCTCACGCTGCTAAGGCCCTAATTTCTGCGGGCTCCTGGCACAAGTGCAGTACCAATCTGCACTTCCAGAACCAGAAACCGTCCACAGGGGCTGACATAACCCAGGACCCGCCCCCCCGGCTCCTCGGCCGGCACCTCGAGGCCTTCTTCGCAGCTCCCCTCACCGCCCCCGTCCTCCCTACCCCGGCCCCCTCCCTTGGCGGTACCTCAGCGAGCAGGATGCGGCGGAAGGCGTTGGCGATGGCGGCGTCGATGCCCACCATGTCGAACTCCAGCGCGCCCTCCTCCTCGCGGATAACGTCCACGCGGAACGCCTGCAAGGGCCCAAGAGCCGCCGGTCACGCCGGATCCGACCCGACCCGACCACCCCCACAACCGCCCCGGCCGCCGGCGGCGCTCACCCACCTCCTCGAAGCGCCGCTGGTCCCAGGCGTCATCGTAGCCGGGGTAGTTGCCCGGGAAGTCGGTGGTGTGAACCTGCGAGGAGGCAGAGGCGGGGCCGTCAGGGGGACCCGGAGCCGGGCGCCCTCCTTCGTTCCGCCCCATGCCGCCCCACTCACGTTGCGGACGCCGAACTCTCCCAGCACCACGCGGTCCCGCATCTCGTCGGTGACCTGCTTGGTCGCCATGGCCGCCGCCAGAGGGGAGTGAGGGTGGGCGTTGCTCCCCGCCACGTGACGGGCCTCTACCCGCCCACGGGTGGTCTCGCCGCTCCTGGGGAGCACGGCGTTCCCTTCCCACCGCCGGCTGGGCTGGGGCTCCTGCAGCAGCGCATCCCGCACCGCTCTCCCCGCTACCTCTGCTCGCTCTCCCGCCGTTCCCTGACGCCGCCGCCGCGACCTCCCCGGCCCTGAGCCACACACAAGATGGCGGCGGCGTCCGTTCGCCTGACTCGCCACCTCGCGAGAGCACGGGAGGTCCCCTCCGCTGTCAACGTCACATCCGAGTTCCCCGCCGCTGGCGAGCGACGGCAGCAGCCAGCGCGGCGCCCGGGCCGGGCACCATGTCCGCGCCGGGGGCGGCGGGCAGCGGCAGGAGCGGTGGTACCGCCGCCGACTGGGGCGGCTTCGAGGACAACATGCAGGTGGGACCGGTCCGGGGGTGGTGGCGGCGGCGCTGTAAGGCCGGGCTGAGCGGGCGCTAATGCCGTCTGCCCCGGCGCAGGGTGGAGGTTCAGCCGTCATCGACATGGAGAACATGGACGACACGTCGGGTTCCAGCTTCGAGGACATGGGGGAGATGCATCAGCGCATGAAGGAGGAGGAGGAAGAGGAGGCGGAGGGCGAGGCGGGGGCCGCCGAGGAGGAGGACGGGGAGTTCCTGGGCATGAAGGGGCTGCGGGGGCAGCTGGGCCGGCAGATGGCCGACCAGGTGAGTGTGTCCCCAGCCGCCCCTACCCTCGCGGGGCCCGGCCTGCCCGCCCGCTCGCTGCTAGCTCCCTTCTCTCCACAGATGTGGCAGGTGGGGAAGAGGCAAGCCTCCAGGGCCTTCAGCCTCTACGCCAACATTGACATCCTCAGGCCCTACTTCGATGTGGAGCCCATCCAAGTGCGAGCCAGGTGGGCAGGGCCTAGGCTGGGCCATCTCCATGGGGGGGCAGCGGCTTCTTGACAGTAGGAGGCTGGCTGCTCCTGCAGTCTGAGCAGGCTGAGGTGGACTGCCAGCCTTGCAGGAAGGCTCAGGTATGGGGACACACTGCGCTTTGTCCTGGTCTCTTTAATGAGGTTACTCAGGAGGTGTGGCAGCCCTGTCACCCAGCATTGCTGCTTGGGGCATAACAAAGGGCTTTGAGGCATCTTAGCCTTTTAGTATTCACAGCTGCATCATGCGGCTTCTGTTGGGTTTGCAACATGACTGTGCCCCAAAAGGGAAAGTATTATTGGACTGGATAAAGAAAGGTGCAGTTTCTTCCTGCTGTTCTGTCACAATGAGCTCTTCTTTATGTGTGGATCCCTCATAATTTTCACTGAATCCTCCCCCAGCAAGGTTAACCCACAGGCAGTAAGGTTCTTCTCCTCTAGTTACCTTCTGTGACCCTTTAGAAGGAAACTCTGTCCCCCAAGGCCTGTGATGACAGCAGAAAACACTGGTAATGGGTGTGTAGCATCTTTTACTTTTGAAACATTCTGTTAACAAAGTGTCCTCCTTGCTTCTGCTGTAAATTCCTGCCTTGCTGTGATGCAGACTGCTGGAGTCCATGATTCCTGTGAAGATGATTAACTTCCCACAGGTGAGTTCCCTTTTGCAGAATCAGACTCCATGTCCCAGTGTTCCACAGACACTTTGTAAACTAAAATAGTCCATGTTGCTAAGGACTTGTTTGTTAGGTGTTCATCTCCTTGAAAAAAGTACTTTCCTGGGGTTGTTACAAAACTCAGTATGCTACCTTTAGTGCTGGTATAGTTCTACATCTCTAGACTTCACATATGCCAAACTCCTTTTCTGCCTGATTGACATCAGCAGTCCCTTGCTGTTACTTCTCAGGTGGCTAGCTGATAAGTTTCATCCAGGGCATTTCTCACATTGCTTGGGATGGAAAGCCTGGCATTTGGGAGTACTAACCAAACTTTCCTTGGTGTGTCTCCTCCTCTAGAAGATTGCAGGCGAGCTGTATGGACCACTTATGCTGGTTTTCACACTGGTGGCCATCCTTTTGCATGGGATGAAGACTTCAGACACCATCATTGTACGTCGAGTCTCAGTGATAAGTTGTGGTTTGACTGCTTGCTATAACAACACAAAAAATGGAGTGGATACCTCTTCCAGGACTGAGTAACATCTTGCTGTAAAGCAGATTGATTTGAGGAAGAACCTGTTGGTTCAATGATGGGAGGAAGGATGCATCAGAAAATCCTGACGCCCTGCTGCTGAAAGAGCTGGGTGTAGCTCATGAGCCACCCTGAATGCTGCTAGCCAGATACTTTATAATGCCTAGGAAGGCTCTGGGACTCTGTGAGGTGGAATTTGGGTGCTGGCAGGTCACTTCCTAATGCTGATGCTGTCTCCACAGAGGGAAGGCACACTGATGGGCACAGCCATTGGCACCTGCTTCGGTTACTGGTTGGGTGTCTCCTCTTTCATCTATTTCCTGGCGTACCTGTGCAATGCACAAATCACGATGGTGCAGATGCTGTCACTGTTGGTATGTACAGATGGAGCTGTCCCAAGATGCAGGCTGGCTGCAGCTCTTTCGAGAACAGGACAAAGTCCTTGTAAATCAGTGGTTCCAGATAACTGCACTGGGACAACCTGGAATTCCAGGATGCTTTTCTGACCTGCAGTATCCCAGGCGCAGCGACAGTGCAAAGGGGCAGTTCCTTCGTGCAGGTCTCCTGCTTTGCACTTCCTGATCCGAGGGCCTGGTGGTAAAAAACCCAGGAGATTCCAAGTTCTCTACAATCAGAGGTTCTTTGCTGTTTTCCAAGTTGATGCAAAATTTCACATCCCTGTGAATCCTTCAACCAGATTACGTGGGTGTGAGCAGCTGTTAAAATTGTCATGCTGGTTGCCTCTTTGGCATTGAGTGAGCAGGTTGTGAAGCTTTGCTTAGGTGACACGTTGCAGGAATAGGCTGCTCATGTTCTTGATCAGAGGTGCTTTTTGTGGGACTGACACTTCTAACATGGACACTTTTGTTTTGACAGGGTTATGGTCTTTTCGGACACTGCATTACTCTCTTTGTCACTTACAATATCCACTTCCACTCTCTCTTCTATATCTTCTGGTTGGGTGTTGGTGGACTTTCTACACTACGAATGGTAAGGGACAGGCAGTCTGGGGCTCTCCTTTTCTGGGGACAAAAAAGGGGAGGGAAGTGTTGTTTGCTTGCTGTTCTTTAGGCCTGGTGGTTCATTTCACAGCCAGTCAGGCTGCTGTGAAGAATAGCCTGACACTCCTGGGTCGTTTGGCCCCTCGTGCATGGAGGTGATGCTTGGATTAATATCTTCACCCATGGTAACAGCTGCAGGAGGTTTACTCCCTACAGCTCTTGTTGCCATGGACAGTCAAGCCTGAGCATCCAGTACTCTTGATGAGACTGGGCAAGGTTCACCTACATGAAACAAAGTCAGATTACTCTGAATTTGTGGTGCAAACTGTGAAGAAGGCTGTAAGCACTGTTTCCACTGGCTGTTGCTACTTGGCCCATCTTCCTGTGTGCTCCTGACTGCAGTGCCAGAGGCTCAGGTAGCAGCTACCTTGTCTCTAATCTCCACCTCTTTCCCAGGTTGCTGTGTTGGTGTCGCGCACCGTGGGGCACACCCAGCGGCTCATCCTGTGTGGGACCCTGGCTGCTCTGCACATGCTTTTCCTCCTCTACCTGCACTTTGCTTATCACAAGGTGGTAGAAGGTAAGCAAGAGAGATATGAAGACATATGCTATTAGATCTGGTGGAAGAGAAGCTGCTTTTTGCTCTCTCTGAGTGAAAGGATGGACGGTTTGGATCTGACCCGAGGGCATCTGTGCCAGTTTCCAACCCACGAATGACCAGCACTAGTTTCACTAGAGGAAGCTGTTGGAAGTAGGGCAGCAGGTACACACGGGGTAGATTCTGTGTGCTGAGTCTTGGTACATAAGGTGTCAACTGTGAGGCAGGACACTTTCCCCCAGGTAAAGTGTAACAGCACTGACTCTTCTTTCATGGGGATGTTCAGTCCCTTCCTGAATCTTGCTGAAGTCAGGTTGCTTTTCTCTGATAGGAAATGTGTCATAAGTCTTTTCCTTCTTGATGTAATACCTTTTTTTTTGTTTTGTGTTGTATGACACAGAAGCTGCATTTTCCTCAGTTGGTGGTGTTTATGAGGCTTTACATGTTCAGGTCTCCTTTCTGTGTCTCTCTTTTCTCCTAAAAAAGTCTTGATCCCCTTTAAAAAAAAAAAAATAAAAATCTTCCCCCACCCCATTACTAGGGACTTTTCAGATCCCTAAATATGCACTTCTGCAAGCCTCTTGATGAGTTTAAGCAGCCAGACCTGTTCATGGTACTTTAGCTAAATCTGTGTGATTTGGGGTTATAACATCTCATTACAAGTCCTTTTAGATGTAAATACTGATCTTTCCTGGATCCATTCATATAGTGAAGATTCTGAGCCCTGATCTGCAACTTTTCAGCAGATGAAATAGGATCAAATACACTCCAAGCAATTTTCTTCAAGGCACAAGAAGACTGATTACCAGTCTTGAGAGGGTTATTGACAGGGACTGGAGGACACTTGCAGTGGTACACGTGTTTGCTGCCAAGCATGGTCTATGTTTGCACTGAAGTGCTAAAAATTTCACATTGCACCCCCAGCTGCAGCTCCTGATGTGACTCTGCAAGTGTACCTTGGAATGAAAGCATACAGTTGTTCTAAGAGCAGGATCTGTGCTGGGATGAGGTGGGGAAAGGATTTTATCCATCTGCCTTGGCAGAAAAGCATCCCTGGCAATGTCTGCATTTGGTGGGATCATTTGGAGAGTGGATCTGGCACCCTGAAAGTTGGAATTTATGTTCCTCTTGGGAACATGCAGTTTCTCTGTCCCAAGGACAAGCTCTCATCTAGACCCTGCAGTCTCTGGATGGAGGTGTTCACTGCTGTTCAGACTCTGGGGCTAGCTGTCTCCTCCCATTGCCTGCAAGTGCTTTGCATGTCCTGGGCCCTGCCACCATCAACCACTACCTGGCCAGACTGAAGAGAAAGAAGAAATGTGCCATCTGCATCGAACTAACTTTTGCTGTTCTCCCCTTTTTTCTGTCCCCTACAGGTATCCTGGACACATTGGAAGGACCCAACGTGCCACCCTTTCAGAGAGTTGCCCGAGACATTCCAGTTATTTCCAATTCTGTACTGAACACAACAGCCAAAGCCATTGCATTGACCCTGTAGTTCCACAGACTTGGACTCGCTTCCTTCACTACTTCTGGGGCTGCACAGGGCCATCATAACCTGCTGCCTCTTAAGAACAGGACAGAACAGCAGGAAGAAGACTTGGTTTTATTTTCTTGGCCCTGTCCTTTGGGTTGCAGTTTTGGGCAGCTGGGCAGACTGCACCTCAGTGACTCAGAACTACTACTCTCTTACCCCACCAGGCTGTCTTCAGTAGAGTGGTCCTGTTGCCTGTATGTTTAGCTGGGATTTCCCAGTGCAGTTTGTCCCTCACCCCTCTTTCTGCTTGCTGATGTAACCCCGGGGGGGTATCTGCCCTGTTCCTGTCCTGAAGAGGGAAGAATTAAATTGATGTTGGTGCTGAAAGATGTCTTATGTTTGAGCCTGCTTGTGTAATGGAAGACTCTTACACCTTTATCTGCCCTGTCCTGTAATCAAAGCAGGATTCTTTGCAATTTGCTGCGGTCCTACTTCAGATTTTCTGTGGCCTGACTTGGGCAACTTTTCCAACGCCCAAGAGACACGGGGACTGTAGTTTCTCAGGAGATTTTCAGGAACAGCACAATGTTTAACCACATGCTCTTCCTTGTCATGTTCCAGATTGATCCCTCTCTTTCGACTTGATCCAAGCTTCTATCTTACCTCACCATCCCTTCTTGTCAGAAATGTATCTGTCCCCACATTTTCACAGCAATTTTTGTTCTTTTCACCCTTCTACCCACGTTGCTCTTGTGGGAAGTCAGTTCGGACTGCAGGAGCAGCATGTTTATGCATGGTTTTCTGGGGAGATGTCTATTAAGAGGCTAGTTCAGCCCACCCTCATGCAGCATACTTTCATGTCTCCCAGTAGTGGGACTTTCACCTCATTGCTCTGTACAGGAGCAGCATCCTGCTCCTTCAGACACACAGTCTGCTGTGTGCTGTCAGGCTTTCCAAGCTGAGGCAAGGCCTTATTTCTGAAAGGACTTCTGGCCCCTTAAGACTCTCTGGTAAACTTTTCTCCAGTGTTTCCATGAAACAAAGGGAGAAATAGGGAAGTGGTAATAAAGTTGGCACATTTATCTCCAGCATATTGCTGCAGGAAAGCTCCAGTAAAGATGGGGAAATGGAGCAGCCTAGCCTAGGCTTACTCCCACTGCAGTAACTCACAGCTGAGCAGTTCAGATGTAGCCTTGCCTCATTGCTCTAACCTGTACTGTTCCAAGAGTGGAAAGCTGTTAGCTGATGAGTGATTTCTACCTTTTCTCTCCCTTTAGCTCTGGATGATTGAGGAGTTACTTCTCAGAGAAGTTCACCACTATGCTCAGGCTGAAAAAAAATTCTAGGCTGTTCCCCTTTTCTTGGTGTACCCACAGGTTAGTCGTGTACAAGGCAGATAGCACATCTGAGCTGTCCCTTTTACTCTCTTGCTTGTATCTGTGGAAGAGGATGCATCTGTAGTGGCATTCGGACCAGTGCCAAGCTGCAATGAGAGGAAGATAGTGCTGGCTGTTGTCAGGCTCGTCATCTGCTTCAGTTAAGACAAAAATGTCACTGGATAGGATTGAAGCATTTTCAGTCACAGACCTATTCTCCACAGTTTGCTTATTTCCAAATTCATAATTTATTCCCCTTCCAAGAACAAAAAGCTAACAGACACACAGGTAACAGATATGTTCTCTCACTCTTCTCACACCCCTAGGGGAACTTTTATTTTGGCTGAGGAATGCCAGTCAGAGGAATGTATTTGGGGGAATCAAATTTTTTATTTGGGCTCATAGCCTCCATATTTTCTTTTTACCAATTGAACCACTTTAAGCTCCTAGAGTTTCTATTGCTTTCAAAGGGCAAAATGGAAGCGTTGATAATGCTGAGTCTGGTATTTCCCTCTTTTTAACTCCACAGGAGGTTGGTTTCTAATTCACACTTCTTGCCCTGGCAGCCTAGAACTGGTCTGTTCCTCTTGATGCAAGCTCTCCAAGCACAGGCAGGGGGGAATGAAAGGAGAAAAGAGACAATTGTCACTAGACTAAGTCCAGCCAAGAAGAAAAATCTTTCTGTGCCAAGCTCTATCACTGCTGATCTACAGACACTGTTGGAGAAGAGCTGTGCTGCCATCCTGCGCCTCGCCACAGCTAAATCAAAGGGATGAAGCAGTGCCTGCACTGTCTCTCAAAGCACTGGAGATAGCAGTAAGCAAACTGTGCTCCCCCTGCACAGCTTGTGTGTCGTGTCAGCTGGGGACAGATGACCATGGTGACAACCAAACACTGTGCTGGAAGCTGTGGGGTTTGCACTGCTCCAGTTCTTCAGCCCTGATTAACTTTCTGTGAAGCAGCAGCTGGAAGCTGAACTCTTCTGTACTGCCAGAAATTCAGTATTCAGCTGAGAGCTTCAGCATCTCCTTTTGCTGACACAGAGGGATGCACTTTTGCAAGGAAATGCATGTGTGCTGCAGTACCAGAGAGCATGCAGAGCATGCAGCTTTAGTGAGTCCTTGTGGGAGGGCATCTCTGTGCTTACTCAACTCCTCTGGTTATCAGGACAAGCTTCACAGCCCTATCGTGCCACACTATCTCTGCCTTTGTTTCCTGACACAGCTCTTGCAGCAAATAAAAAATAATTTTCTCTCTCCTTCCTCACAGCAAATCTGAAATAATTCCCCCTGCCATCACCTCCCCCTTTTGAGGAAGGGTAGCTCTCTAAGAACTGCATAAGCCCCTTTTTATGAAATACAGAATAAACACATAAAGCTTGGAAGAGGAAGATAAAATTAAAGCATCCTGTCACGATTCAGGGTCAGGGCAGCCCAGACCGATAACAGATGCTCTCCCTCCCTCCCTCCCCAGAGGGGAGTGAAAAGGAATAAGGGAGAGGGAGAGACTTAGTGATTTGAAAAGGAAACTAGAACAATTTAATGAAAATGAAAATAATAATGAAATATATACATATATGTACAAAGCCAGTACTGAACCCACCCCCCCTGATGGTAATTATGTCACCCTCACTGATGCTGTGGAGGAGCTGGATTCTGGCACTAGGTTTCAGGACCAGGATCGAAATGAGAGAGCAGAAGAGCAGGCAAGAGAGCCGAAGCAAGAGAGCTCTACAGCACCTGAGAGTCAAACCCTTCTTCCAGTCCGTCCTTGTTGCACTAATTGTCACCTTAGTTGTGGTTTGGGTTACAGGTAGGCTGTTTCATCTGCCATTTGTTTTTCTTACCGTGTCTAGTCTCACTCTAACTGCTTCTCATCCTGTATTTTTCTCTGATCACATGATAGCTCTTAATGGCATCAGTCTAGAGAGTTAATCTCTCATTCCCTGTGCCCCCATCAGGTACTACCTTCCTCATACCTGCTGGGTAACTGCACGTGACAAGGAAGCAATATCTAGTTCAGCACAAAATACCACTGCCAAATTGTTCTCCTCACAGCTCTTAATTAGGTTCAGTGAGCCAAAGCTTTGACCCATTAGGTCCTGTGCCACTTTTCCCAACATATCTGAGCAAAAAGCAAGGTAAGATGCCTGTCTCCTCAATGTGCTCTTGTTCCTGGCAACAGGCAGTGGTGATGCCATCACACAGGCATCTTCCTCAGTGCTTTGGGGCCACTGCTGTCAATTGAAATGGGACACGTCCCAGGGGTTCTCCTCTAAGCACCTTTCTAATAATAACCTATTTAATGAAACATGGGTTAGTTAGTGCCTGGTGGTAACTGCAAAGTTAGACCAAGTGCAGTCTTCCAGTAAACCTGTATGGATCAGTAGCTGGTATTTTCTTGGCCACCCTGTGTCTGCCACTGACATCCAGCTCTGTCCCTCGCAGCCTGCCAATACATAGGATTCTGTTCTCACCTAGACCGTTTAATGTCATCTTGGAGTCACTCCTCTTTGAAAGCCATGGCTGGATGCTCACATCTGTTGCTCACATCCCAACACAGATGTGTTGCCAGGCTGATGATCTGTTCTTGGCATGACCTGCAGTTACAGTTTCAAGCTCACACAGCCCTGTGCAACAGGAAACAGAGAGTTGTGTAGATAGCTCTAGAGGACAGCAATAGACTACTCAAAGGGTGGGTGACACCTACACTGTTAGATGCTGCAGCCAAAGTCTTAAGCTGTCATCTGAGTCTGACTTCTTATCTGCTGCTCCCCGTGTCTCATTCAGGATGTGCAACCCTCAGCTTAGGTGACCTGCTCCTCCATTTCAGTGCAGGTGAACTGCTTCACATCCCACTCCACATCCTATTTTCACCCTCACTTTCCATCTCCTCTCTCCACTCTGTCCTGCAAACCAGGCTGAGAAGCCTGGGATTGTCCCTAAATTGCCAACCAGACTGGAATTCACTTGAGCACTGCTATATGCGGCAGCTAGATTAGTTACGTGCAGAAAGCTGCCTACTTAGGCGGTTTAACCTAATTTCCACATCAGTGGCTTCCTTTTTCAGTTCAGTGGAGTTGAAAACACAGGGGCCCTGCTTCCTATTTCTCTCTAAGTACAGGATTACCCAGCCTGGGGAGGGGAAGAGAGGGGACAGATCCCTCTGATCCACACCTGTGAATTAGCAGGAGCTGAGTTATGCCCCTCACACCTCAGAGATCAGGTTGAGGGTGCAGGCTGTGTGCTGCAGGGATAAGGAAGTGCCTGTAGCACCACTCAATCCTCCACCTTTCACCAGCTGCCTCAAGTCCTGGGCCACAAGGAGTGGTTCACACCTACCTCACCACAAAGCCACAGGTCCAAGCCCGAGATGAAGCAGGTTTAAATGTAAATGTTACCAAAGCCAGCAGAAAACTGCTGTTCCTCAGACCAAGGTGCACAGAGTATGGCGCATTCCGATGGCTTTGGCCACTTCCCTGGGGAAGATTTGGGATGGCAGGGAGAGCCCTTCCAGGGGCATCTCCCACCCTCCCTCACCCTCTCCTGCCCTACCTCGGTGCCTTGGCAGCGGCATCGCCTTGGGGCGGCAGGTAGCAGCCAGCAGGCAGGAGCCAGCAGGCACCAGCGTTACCCTTCACGGGCTTCGAGTGGTGCCGGGGTCCAAGATGGCAGCAGAGGATGCCGGGGTGGGATGGAGGTGCCACCACGCCCGTCCTCTTCCAGGAGGAGGTGGCCCCGCCCGGCGAGGGGCTGGGTGCCGAAGGCGCTCCTCCCTGAGCGCTGGGAGGGCCCGGAGCGGCGGCGGGGAGCAGGTGGGGTGGGGTGGGGCGGGGAGCAGGCGGGGCGGTCCGGCAGGTGCGGGCGGAGCAGGACGGGGCGCGCCGGGTCTGCCTGGCCCCTGCCTGGCGCAGCGGCGCGGCGAGGTCCTGTGGAGCTTAGAGCCCGGCGCTGCTCGGGATTAGTCCTCGCCTATGGCCCCCCTGGGTCTCCCCTCCCGAGGAGAGGTAGCGGCCCCACTGGGTGGAGCGGTGCGGCCCGGCGGCCGCCGGTAAGACTGCGCGGTGACGCCTCCGGAGCCGTGGTGGGCCGGGCCGGGACTGCCCGGCGGCGGCGTTGACGGCGCTGTTGGCGCCCGCCCCGGCCCGGAGCGTGAAGCGCGGCTCCCTCCCGGCGCCCGTCCGCCGCGACGGGATCGGCGGGCGGCGGCGGGCGGCGGCTCCCCGAACAGGGGGAAGATGCTGCCGGGGTCCATCCAGATCTCCGGGGAAACGCTGTCGGGGGCGGAGATCCGAGATATCTGCGAGAGCCTGCGGGAGAACTCGGTGCGGCTGCTGTCGCTGCGGGGCTGCCAGCTCTCCGAGCGGGACTTCGGGCACGTCTGCCGCGGTGTGGCCGATTCCCGCTCCCTCGCCCAGCTCAACCTCAACCTGGGCATCGTCTCCAACATCAACCGCGTCAAGCAGCTGGCCGAGGCCCTGAAGACCAACCGCTCCGTCCAGTCTCTCTTGTGAGTACAGCGGGGCGGGGGGGCTGCGGGGGTGCCTCCGGCTCCCTCCCGGGCGGGGACGGGCCTTTCGGGGACTCGCAGCTCCCCGCCAGTGCCCGAGTTCAAATCTTGGAGGATAAACGCCCTTGACGTTGCAGAGGGTAACCCCGCACCCTTCACACGGCTGGGAGGGAGCCACCTCTGGTCCCACCGGCTGGGCACGGCCCCGGCTTTCAGTGCCGGCCCCTCCGTCCTGTTGCCCCGGTGGTGGGAGCTGCTCCTGTCCCGCTGGTGTCCCCCTGCACCTCCTTGTCCTGGCCGGGAGAGGAGAGCCACTGTAGCTAGCACTCGGCTGAGCCTCGCAGCAGAGGCTTCCCAGGGCTTTTCCTACCCAGGGGTTAGGATTTGTCCTCCTCCTCCTCGGTTCGTCTGCTTCTCCCTGCCCCTCCCCATCGGGTTAGTTAGCCCCCAGGAAGAAGGCTCCATAGTAATTTTCCCTTTTACCTGCACAGCCTCCATGGGAGTCCCCTGACAGATGCAGGCTTGGCCCTCCTCAACCCTGCTCTCTCCATCCACCCCTCGCTGGTGGCTCTGGATCTGGGAGACTGTATGCTGGGTGATGAAGGCATCAACCTTATCTGTGGGCTTCTGCCACCTGATGGGGCCAAGTCCGGTAAGCACCAAGGGCCCGTGGGCTGCACAATGACTAGTGGAGCTCTCACATAGGGAGCAGATGCATGCGGCTGTAAATCCTCAGCCCTGGAGGAGGAAGGCTATGTAGTTTGCTTGGGCTGAGGAATTTCCTCCTCCAGCTTCAGTAAAACAGAAAAACCAAGCAATAGTGGAGTGGTTCCCTCGGGCAGGTAGGCATGGGCTTTCTGCTATTGATCTGGCCTGCTGCCAGTTTGGAGCTCAGAGACCAACAGGTTGCTTCTGGTTCATGACAGGAGCATTTGAAACCAGAAAATGGGACAGCTTGGCTCATGATTTTATTATTTTGCATTTGTGTGTGATAATAACCATAGAAAAATATATAGTGTGCCCCCACCTCAGCCCTTGGCTTTATTGTCAGTGGCTGGGAACTGTCCTGGCTGGCAGATGCTCTCTCTGAGTGTGTAGGCTGCATGGTTATAGCCTTAGTGCCAAGACTCAGATCTTTGCAGGGGGTGATCTTTGTGGTCAGAGGCCAGTGGGACAGTTATGCTAAGATAAGGCATGTGCTGAAGTACCATCCCATTCTCCTGACTCTCAGAGTGCTTTCCACCTCTCCTCAGCACCTTCTTTGTGTGCTCACAGTGCCACTACTGCTGTAATCTCTGCTGGTCACCTCTCCCAGGTGCAGGCTTCAGAGCCCACTGACCTCATTATCCTCTCTCCAGCTTGTCACCTTGTGCTGCCTCCTTCTCCAGTCAGTCACCTCGCACACCCCTTGTTTCCAGTGTGTTTGCTATTTAGGGTAAGTGGGACACAGGTTGGGAGAGAAGAGAAATTCAGCAGGTATACCATGGGCAAATGAAGAGTTATTGCTGAAGGCAGTGAAATATTTCACTAATCAGTAAACTATGTGACGATGGTTTTCAGAGCAAACCAAACCCTTTAGCCCATCAAAGTACAGGGGACACAACTGAGCTGTTCTGGTTAGCTGAATGAATTCCTTTGAGACTGCTTTGGTGGCTCTAAGGCTTCTCTCTCTTCTCCAGGCCTCAAAGAGCTAACACTGAGCGCCAACCCAGGTGTCACAAGCAAAGGCTGGGGACGCTTGGCCATCGCAGTGGCTCACAGCTCACAGCTCCGCGTGCTGAACCTGGACTACAACCCCCTAGGTAAGCTGTGCGGGTTGCAGGGAGGAGGAACTGGGTACACTGCACTCCTTCCTCTTAGCATTGCCATGATTTGCACTGGGCTGGAGACCAAGCTCTAGAAAGGCAGTAGAGCAACACCAGCAGGATGGGGCAGTTTCTTGCTTAGGTGCCTTCTGATCCCCAGCATTGAGTTCACTGTGCCAAGTGCCTTTGGCTGTAGGGAAAGCCAGCCTTGCTGCTCTGCTTCTGTGAGTGGACTAAGCATGCCCTTTGGGGAGGTGCAGAAAGGAAGTTGTGCCTTGCCTGCTTCATCACCTTTGTTGTCATGTTTGACCCTCCGTGTGTCCCCAGTTCCTGAAGCCCTGGGCACAAGTGCTGGCTTGGCACATGCAGTGTGTCCCCGCACTCCCCCCTTCATTTTCCTTGCGTAGCTGGGAGGAGGAGGAGAGCCTGGCACTCGTTGCCATAGAAACCAACTCTCTCCAGCTCTGCTGCAAGGTGGTAAAGAGGAGACCAGGCCATGCCTCCCTGAGCATCATCGGGGTGCTTTTCTCCTCACCCTGGAAACATAGCCTCCCTCTAGGCCCTGTCTCCCTCTAGGCTCCTTGCAGTCCTCTGTCCAGATCTAAACTTCCACTAGACTAAGGTGTTCAGCTCCTTATTCTGCACCCGTGATGCCTTACAGGGACCATTAAAGACCCTTGCATCCCTGAGTAGGCAGGAGATTTGGGAAGGTACAGTTCCTTGGAGAATAAAAGCAATTTCACTGTGTTCGTTCATGTTCCCCCGATAATCAGTGGCTGCTCCCATAAGCACAAAAGAGTGCATTTTTACCTTGTCTCTTCTCAACATCTTTTTTTCCCTCACAAGGTAACTGAGATTTGGAGGTTACCTGATGGCAGGGTGTTTCTGTGATAGCCCCAGGCCCATGAGGGCATGTGGTTTCACACAAGAGAAGGCAGGCACTGCTGACAGCCCTGGTTTGCTTCTCCCTCAGGTGACCAGGTAGCAGGGATGCTTGCTGTTGCTGTGGCTGCCAGTCGAACCCTTGAAGTTCTGGACTTGGAGGGAACAGGACTTACCAACCAGTCAGCCCAGGTATGAGAGCCTACAGCTACTCCATAACACAACTGATGTCTCAAGGGCATATATCTTGGTCGTCTATAAAGGCCCTTGAACCTATAGCTGCTTCTGTCTGGATGATCAGGTAGCGAGGTGGGTTGGGAACTGGTTGAAGGAAAGAAGCCAGAGAGTTGTGGTCAATGGGATGGAGTCTAGTTGGAGGTCTGTAACTAGTGGGGCCTCTCAGGGGTGGGTGCTGGGTTGAACAGTTCTGTTCAACATATTCATCAGTGACCTGGATGAGGGCACAGAGGCAC
>JAABPQ010019880.1:9640-26749 GCA_033439865.1 Alcedo quadribrachys
TGTGTGTGTGTGTGTGTCTGTCCCTTTGCCTCTCCTGCTTTTCATCTTGGCCAGAGTGTGTGTGTGTGTGTGTGTGTCTGTCCCTTTGCCTCTCCTCCTGCTTTTCATCTTGGCCAGTGGCAGTGTGTTGGTTGCTGCACGGAACAAAGCACCAGAGGAGGAGGAAAGAGGGGAATTGTTCTGTCAGATCTGTGCTCGTGACAGGGGAGATTGTTCTGGGAGGCAGAACCTCAGCCAAAGAGCCCGTTAGGCAGAAGCTGGATCCCACCAGCATTTCTGGGAACAGATGACTTTTGTAGGCACCCAGAGAAAGCTGCCACCCTGGGGAGGGCAAATCCTGGCAGAACAGGGGCCTTGTAGGTGGTGGGGGGGGGGTACTTGGATATCCTGGGAGGGGGGTGACAGTGAAGCAGGAGAATGGAGTTTGATTTTTCAAGCTGATCATTGCCTAAGAACCTCTTTTTTTTCTGCTTTGCCCTAGGGAAAACTTGCCAAGTCGTTTTAAATTTAAGGAGTATTGTCCACTGGTCTTCAGAAACCTCCGGGAAAGATTTGGGATTGATGATCAGGACTACCAGGTACCTCCTCCTCCTCCCTCCCTGCCCTCCTAGCACTTTGTTCCTAGGACACAATAACCAAGCTGCTAAAAGAATCTGCAGCATGGAGGTTCTTGTGTGGTCAGTTTTAATGGGTTTATAATGGTGCTGTGAATGGTTTCACTGGAACCCTGAGGGACACACCCCCCCCCCCCCCCCCAGCAATGGAGCAGGTGATGCTGGAGTGAGAACTTCCAGTGGAGGCATGAAACAGGAGGCAGCAGATGGCTGGAGGATGACAGGGATCTAGAGCAGGGAAAACGAGGCTCTGGGGTCTTTCCAGAGGTGGGGAATCTGGGGTATGGAGGTGGCTGCTGCTTGGGAACGTGGCCCCCGAGGCTCAGAGTTGCCTCTGTGTCTTGGATTCATACCACTGGGCTTGAATCCAGTGCAAGAGAGATGGCAGAACTGCTGCTGCTGGAGCAGGGCCACCCTTCCACGCTCCAGGATGTGCAGCAGCAGCAGGAGGCTGCTCTGAGCCCCTGGGAAAGCAGGGGCAAGGCAGTGCAGGGAGTGAGGGTGGCTTTGATAGCTGAGTGCCCTTTAGCAGCCTGGCTGTTGGGTAATTAAACCCGGTGTCTGGGCCACTCTGCTGCACTTGATAAAGGCTGGCAACAGGCCAGAGACTGGCTGCTGGAGGGATGCAACTGGAATACTCCCTGGAATCCACCAGCCTGGTGCTGGGGGAGTGGGGAGAGCTGCTTGCCTTCCCTCCTCCCCTCCCTGAGCCAGCCCAGGGCTCCCTGCTGGCCCTGTGTGGGGAGAGGGGATGGGAGCAGAGCTGTTGAGCTGTTGATCAAACCCCTTCCTTCTGGCTGTGTGTACACCCTCTGCAGTGCCACTTCTCCCTGGTGGTGTCCAGCTCATCACCCAGTCTCACCCCAGTTCAAGGGTAACACAAGGAAGGGATCAGTTTTCCCTCTCCAGCTGCCTGGCTCTTTGCACTGGTGAGACACTGGTGAGACACTGGATCTGCTTGATCCAGTCCCGGGCTCCACCTGCCATGGGGCAAGGAGCAGATGGGGAGCTCCTGCCTCCCATCCTCTGCCCCTCCTGCCCAGACTGAGGTGGGGACACGCTGGTGAGAGGGGGTGACCTCTGAGGGTCCCACCTTTGGTGCTTGGGGCTTTTTGTTCCCTTGTGTAACTGCCTCTCCTGGCTGCCAGGGCCCATCCTCCTCTGCCACCTGTTCTCACTGGGCACTCTGAGGGTGTTTGCTCCAAGTGAGACACGTTTTTCAGCAGGAATGATCCAGCTTTGCTTTGCTTTTCTTCTGCAAGGAGCCAGCCCTGGGAGGGATAGTTACTGCTGCCTGTCACAGCTCTGCTCTGGGGGGTGGGGATGGGGCTGAGCCCAGCAGGAGGAGGCAGGTGGAGGAT
This sequence comes from Alcedo quadribrachys, assembly GCA_033439865.1. NCBI lineage: Eukaryota > Metazoa > Chordata > Aves > Coraciiformes > Alcedinidae > Alcedo > Alcedo quadribrachys. The sequence continues at coordinate 11,616 of JAABPQ010019880.1, forward strand.
TCCAAACACTCCATCCTCTCTAGTATATTTTAGGAGATAAACTCAGTACCCAGTTTATCCTGTACCCTTCCCCAGTGGCTCTGGGGGAGCTCTCCCAGCCCTTGGAGGGCAGAGCAGTTGGGTTCTTGAAAGTGTCCAGCTGGAACAGAAAGCAGAAAACATTCCCTGAGCTAAATTCAGGTGGGTAAAATGTGATGGCTTGAGTGGGAGTGGAGCCAGAAGAGCCAAATATCACAGCCCAGCTGTGGGAGAGGTGGAGGTGCCAGGAAGGGGAGGAAGGAAACCAGAGGGGCTGTGAATTTGGTGATGTCCATATGTGGTCGTGAGTTCTGCTTCCCATCCCCTCGAGAAGCAAAGCTCTGTGCTTCTGAGGTGAGGGATGATTCAACTGCCCTGCAAACGTCAGCAAGAAGCAAGGCTTGCTTTGGGTTGTTGTGCTTGGGCTTTGCTTTTGTTTGCCTTTTGTTTTCCTGACGCTTTCTAAAGCCTTTGGCAGGAGCAGAGATTTTTTTTTTCCCCTGCTTCATTAAAGTTGTAAAAGCTTTAAATGCCTCGTTCTGAAGGGAAAAGCTCTGGGCTCCCTTGCAGAGTGACAGCCAGGGCCTGGCTGGCTGCAGGCTCGGCTCCCCCTGCTGACTGCTCTGCAGAGAGCTGAGCCCGGGAGACTCCAGCAACTCAGAACCACCCGGTGTCCAGCCCTGAGCTGAAGGGCACTGCCCAGCCGTCCATTCACCACGGTTCAGGGGCAGCTTTGCCCACCTGCTTGCACCAGCCAAGTGCTGGTGACCCCCTGTGCTGGTGGTTGATGAAGTGGCCCCTGAACCAGCAGTGCCAGAGTTGGAAGTGATGAGGAAACCAGCAGGAGGCTGCTGACCTGCTCGGCTCCGTGTGGAAGGTGCTAAGAGCAGCAGGGGGAAGATCACAGCTCATCCCCCTGCCCGGGGAGAGGTGTTGGAACAGAGAGTGGTAGAAGAATCTCAGCCTGTGGTTTGCTGGGGATTTTCCCAGTGCTCAGGCTCCAGAGGAGCTGTTTGGTTGCTAAGGGTGGATGGAGGGATGTACAGGAGGATGCTGCTGGTTGTCGGGAGAGCTGCCGAGTTATTTATACTCCCAGTCTTCTTCCAACTGTAAGAACAGCAGAGCTGAGGGTGGCTTTTGGTTTCAGGGTGCCCTGGAAAGAATTGTCTAGCAGACTTTTCCCAGTTCAAGCTGGTTTTTGATGGGAGGGGCCGTTCCATTCAGTGTGCTGGTTTTCCTGGAGCCTTGGCCGTATCCTGAACCCTTTGGAGGAGATGCTGGGCAGCCTGGCCTTAGTGAAACACATCTTCAGAGGAGCATGCTGGGGGTTGGAGAGGAACACTCAGCCAGGCAGAAGGCCCAGCTGAGAGCCCTCAGCTCCACCTTCAGGCTTCTAAAGCACGGGGTGAACCTCAGAGGTGCTGAACACTCAGGATTCCTCCTCGTGCTGACTGGAGTGTGTCCGTGAGCCAGGACCCGCTCAGCAGGGTGGGCCACAGAACCCCTGGCATCTCTCATTCTTCCAGTGGCCCTGATCACTCAGCTCTCAGCTGCTTTCCAAGACTCCTTTCTCCTCTGGGGAGGTGGCAGCCCTGGCCTGTCCTCCCTGACTGGTTTTGTTCCCCCAGAACTCGGTGACCCGCAGCGCCCCGGTGAACAGCGACAGCCAGGGCCGCTGTGGGGCCAGGTTCCTCACCACCTATGACAGGAGGTTTGTCATCAAGGCCGTGTCCAGTGAGGATGTAGCTGAGATGCACAACATCTTAAAGAAGTACCATCAGGTAGGGTGAGTCTGGAAGCCCGGGAGGGGGGGTTTGGGGGGTGGCAAACGCCCTGGGGGGGCGTCTGGTGATTTGCTGGGGGGACTGGAGATTGGATTCACAGCAGGCAGACCTGGCACAGCTTTTGCAGGAGCAACCAGTGTTGGTTTAGCCTCTGAGAGCCACTTGTGGCCCCTTCACAGCTCTCAGCCTGCTCCTGACAGGGGTGATTTATGGATCCCTGGTACCCGAGCCCTGTAAACACACTCCTAATTCAGTCCTTTGAATCAGACTTTCCAGAGGGACCCAGGAGGGGACAGGGTGGGACAGCTGGAAATGTTCTACCCTGGTCCACATTATCTCCAGCCCATCTGCTCCCTGCTTTCAGACCAGCTCTTGTACTCACAAGCAGTGCTGAGGGCCAGCAGCCACCTCTCCCTGCTGACACCAAGTGCCTGTCAGCACTCAGCAGGGTGCTCTGGCTCTGCTCAGGGCTGGAGGATTCTTATCCCAATCTGCTTTTCTTGACACCCCAGGGGCCCCCTGCAAAGTCTCCTTTCCATTCACACCAGGGTCAGGTGGTGGGAACTGGAGGCTTCACTCTCCCCTTCTTGCTGTGCTCTCTCCGAGATGGGCTGTGTGTGACAGTTCTGGCTTTCTCTGCCCTTCCCTTCCCTGCTCTCCTGCAGTTCATAGTGGAGTGCCACGGGAACACCCTCCTGCCCCAGTTCCTTGGCATGTACAGGCTCACAGTGGATGGAGTGGAAACCTACATGGTGGTTACCAGGAATGTGTTCAGCCACAGGCTGACTGTGCACAGGAAATACGACCTGAAGGTGAGGCTCTGGAGGGCTCCTTTTCCAGGAGGAGTTGCCCTTGGTAACACCTGCTTGGCAAAGCCCTGGGCTTTGCCTTTTGGTCAGAGGGTTGGGTTTGGAGGGATCTGGACGAGGCTTCAGTTGAGGCTCAAGTGTTGTTCCATTCCCCTGGGCCCAAGTTACACCAGGGAGATCTCCAAGCCTCTCTTGGGCTTGAGCACTGATTGAAAAAAAGAATTGATTTCTTCTTCTGCATGGAGGAATGAGAGTCTGAATTCTTTGGGACTGTAACATGTAGTGCAGCAAATCTCTTTTCTTCTTTTATCAGGGCTCAACAGTATCCAGGGAAGCAAGTGATAAAGAGAAGGTATGGACCATCCCTGGGCAGCTTTTCCTTCCTCCTGCTGGTTGGCAGCAGCTGGGATCCAACTGACTTCCCTTTAGCAGAGGGTGTTGAGCAGGGGGTTGTCCAGTGGCCCCCCTGTGATAACCTGGTCCTGTCCCACAGCTCAGGAGGAGGTGGTGCAGACCTGGTGCTGCCCTGCCCTGCTCTGTTGACCCCACCAGGAGTGGGGAGAACTTCTGGGCAGGGGTGGGGGGCAATTCCACAAGTGCCAAGCCCCACATGGGTGCAGTGGTGACTTTAGGGAAGGGTTTCTCCATAGCTCTCCCTGAGTGCCAGAGCAAGTCAGGCCAGCAGTTAGCTTTTGGAACAGATGCTTCCTAATCCAGAGCAGCTCCTCTCGGGTTCTTGGCAAATCTCAGCATGGCTGGGAGGACTCTGGTGCCACTGGGAAAACTTCTGACTGAGAATCCTGCCCTTGCAAGACTTTGGCTGTGAAAAGCCCAGCTGCAGTCCCAGCAGGAGCTCTCAGTGCTGTGTGCTTTTGCACATGGGATTTTCAGGTTTGGAACTGCAGAGTGAATTCTCTTAGCAAGCTCTTCAATGTTTCATTTAAGAAACTCTCCTGAAGCAGCCTCCAGCCTGCCCTAAAATGAGATCTCTGGCATCAACTGAGGAGCTCCTGTTTGCACCCAGTGCCCTGGCACTGGGCACAGCCTCCCTCCTGCCCAAGTGAGCAGCTCCCTGGCTCTTCACTCCCTGGCTTTTCCTGCTTGCACAGTTTGTCTCAGTCATGTTAGATGGGTAGAAAGCCACTCATGTGGCATCCTAAGAACAAAATCATTTCCTTCCCAGCTGCTCAAAGAGAGATCCCAGGGGAATCCTCAGGGCCTGGTGCACGTGGGTTCCTCGAACAGCAGTGGGTTTCAACTTTTTTTCCTCCAGCTTTTAGGGAGAGAAGCATTTCTTTCCAAGCCCTCACCCCTCCCTCCCCAGACAGAAGCCAACAACTTGCATTTCTTTTCTATTCTGGGAGCTGCTCAGACCATCTCTGGCTGCAGCCTGGCTGCCAAGCTCTCAGCCTGCAGCACATCTCCCTGGCAGTGCTAAAGTTGAGTTGCTCTCTGTCTCCCTTTGGTTGCTCCCCCAGGTACAGCTCAGCACAGGGCTTTACTGACAATGACTGTGCTCTGCCTGGTGCTGTTTGCAAACAGGGCAGGATGAGCCCCTTCACTTTAAAAAAAAGCCAAAAGCTCCTGGTGCAGCCCCAGAGTCTCTGAACAATCAACACGTTGCTCCTGGGGCAGTGTTCCAGCCCTCCCCTAAGACCCAGGGGTTTGAAGAACCTGACTCAGGCTTTTCATTGCAGGCCAAGGATCTGCCAACATTCAAGGACAACGACTTCTTGAACGAGGGTCAGAAGCTGCATGTTGGAGAAGAGAGTAAAAAGAACTTCCTGGAAAAGCTGAAGCGGGATGTGGAGGTAGTTTCCTGGGGTGCAGCTTTCCCTCTGGCTCCTTAACTGGATCCTCACTGTGGCCTCTGCCTCCAGGGCTGCAGCAGTGACTGGAGAGCAACCCCTGGCTCAGCAGAGTCGGGGTGCTGCTGTTGGCAGTGGGCCCGGGAGCTCCCCGTGGAGATTCACAGGAGTCTAATCAGGGATTAGCTCTTGCTGCAGCTCTGTCTGGTCAGGGAGATGCTGGCTGAGGATTTCTGAGGCCAGGAGGCTGCTGTTGTTCTCACCCATCTCTTTCTCCCAGTTTTTAGCTCAGCTGAAGATCATGGACTACAGCTTGCTGGTCGGGATCCACGACGTTGATCGAGCAGAGCAGGAAGAGATGGAAGTGGAGGATAGGGCAGAAGATGAGGAGTGTGAGAATGATGGTTTGGGGGGCAACCCCATCTCCTCCTATGGCACCCCCCCTGACAGCCCAGGAAACCTCCTCAACTACCCTCGTTTCTTCGGGCCCGGGGAGTTCGATCCTTCTGTCGACGTCTACGCCATGAAGAGCCACGAAAGTGAGTATGGGAAGGTGCCCTGGATGGAGGTCTGGGGGGCAGAGAGGTGTCCTGTGGGCTGCCTGGGCTGAAGGAAGGAGAGAGAGGCACCCTGCCAAGTGTCTGTCCTTTGCAGTGGATGGGATGGGTGGAAATGGTGCTTGGAGAGCAGTGAGATATTGTGAGAGCGCGGGGTGCGCTGCTGCCAGTCAACTCTTCCCTGCCCTTCTGCAACCCCCAGCTGCCTTTGCTTTCATCACACCAGATCTGCCACGTGTTTCCCTGAGGAGTGGGGCTCTGCTCACAGCTCGGGGTGTGCTAGAGCCTGTCTTGCCTTGCTAGGTGCCCCCAAGAAGGAGGTGTACTTCATGGCCATCATAGACATCCTGACACCCTACGACGCCAAGAAGAAAGCTGCACACGCTGCCAAAACAGTGAAACATGGGGTAAGGGGAGACCCCCCTCCCAGGTTGGGAGGCCTCTGGGGCTCTGCCTTGGCCTGCATGTCTGTGTGAGGATGTCCCCTGATGCTGATTTTGCTATTAGTTGGGGAATTCTCCAGTGGTTCCATGCCCAGGAACAGCTCTTCCCTCACTTCACTGGTTCCTCAGGCTGTCCTGGGCTTCCTCTCTGGATTGTTGGAGGTGTCTTGCATTCACACCCCAGTTTGGGAGGTGCTTTGTTGCCCTTCTGTGGCATCCACAGCCTCACAGAGCAGCAGTTTATTGGCTGCAGGGAGACACTCTACCCTGCCCCCTCCTGGGGATGGTCCTGTTCCCTGGCAGCAATCCTGGACTTGCCAAAAGGGCTTGAAAGCAGCCCAGGTTAGTGGGACACAGGACTTTTCAATCTCTAAACCTCGAGGGAACAAATCCAATGCTTTGACTCAGTGGTTTCCAGGAGATCCAGCTGGAGCTAAAACCAGTTTCCTTTGGGATCTCTTTAGACCCCTCCAAACGTTTGGGGTTGTTGTTTATCTAGAATACACAAGTTGCTGTGGATCCTTCCCAGCAGAGACAGGCTGTGCTGCTGCCACCTCCCCCTGCTGCCCTCCCTGGCCAGTGCTGCAGGGTCTGCCCTTCGAGGAGGGGGTTGTGACTTGTCTCTCCTCTCTGCCTTGCAGGCTGGGGCAGAGATCTCCACAGTGAACCCCGAGCAGTACTCGAAACGCTTCAATGAATTTATCTCCAGCATCCTGACATAGTCCTCTCCAGCCTTCCTCCAGAAGGGAAGAGAAGAGGGGCTACTCCCAGCCAGGGAAGGCAGCCCGTGACGCTCCAACAGACACTGTAGCAGCATGTGGGGTGTGTGTGAGGTGTGTGTGTGTGTGCGTGTGCAAGGCTGAGTGTGTGTGGCACTGTGTGACTTAAGACTTCATTCTTAGGTGCACCCTCCAATGGTCCACTTGACCCAGGTGGAAAAGTGGGTTTTTTGGTTTTTGTTTTTGTTTTTTTTTTATGTTACAGAAGTGCCCAGACGTAGATTTGAGGGCTTTTTAAAACCAAGCTAAAGTGCATTGTTTCTGCACTGCTCTTTCTAATGACATTGTCTCTCCTCTGCTGAAGAGGATCCTGGAGGGATGGGACACGTGGCACTGAGTGGAAGGGGTCGCTGTAGATGGCAGCTGGTGGGAGTGCAGCAGTGCCTGATTCCACTAACTACTACTACTAGTTCATTTTTAGTTTCTTTTTATTCTTTTTTTTTTTTTTCTTCTTGGACTGTCTACCAGAAAGACAAACAAGCCCTTTTATTTCCCTCTTGGTAGGAATTGGAAGGAAAATAGCTCATCATTTCAAGGATGGAAAAATAATACTCTGATAAGGAGGAGTCGCTGAACTTTAGGTAAATTCAGACTGGGACACTTTATGTTTGGTTGGTTTTTTGTTGGTTTTTTTTTTGTGGTTAATTTAAGTAATGAAAACCTTTTTGTAACTGCACTTGATTGACAAGAGAGACGAGGGAAATGAACATCTACCAAAGATGATCACTTCAAAACGTGTCACTCCTAGAACCTAAAAACAAACCCAAACCCCACCAGTGTGAGGAGTAGTAGAGGCTTTGAACAACCTCAGATGACCACGTGCTTGGACACGTTGTGCTTTAAATTGGCCAGCTCTGAAGATTCCAGAAAGAAAACTACAAGCAGACAAAGCAAACCAAACCCATGGAAGGCATTTGGTACCTGTAGACACGGGACAAGAGTTTGACTCTGGAACCTTTCCCCGTGCCTCAGCTTCCCAGCGTGGTCCTGCCAGTGCTGATCTAGCTAATGTTCAGTCTTCCTTCCTCGCCCCAGCTGCAACAGGTACTTGAATTTGTTTCCTGACAGAGCTTCTTTGGGTAGTCCTGGGTTTTCTGGTTTAGCCTGGCTTTTGGTTTTCCAGTGGCCATGAGACCTGCACACGAAGGAACTGGACTGGCTGCCAGCGGGGAGCGCTGGGAGCTGTGACTGGAGCGAGTTCCACTGCTCAAGAGGACTTGGGACTTGAGCTGGTGGTTGCTTTGACTCTCCTCTGCTCCATGCCCCTCTCTAGAGCCACAGTCAAGGAGTGGAAATGTTTGAACACTTGCGCCAGGTTATTTCCCCCCCCTCTCCTCCCCTAAGGAGTTGGAACTGATTGGTGTGACTGAGTAACGTCCTGTTTCGTCTCCAGAACGCTTGTAGTATTTTTCACAGCCAAGCTTGTCACACTTGCTCTGGGTTTTGTTAGCTCTGCTGCACAACTTCCAGAACTTTCAGTTCTCTGGTTATTTGATTTTATGATTTTATTATTTTTTTTTAATTTCCTTTTCCTTCCTCAGCAGGATTTAGAGTTCTGAACAAACCTCTGGCAGTTGAAACGTGTTGCTTATCTGCCTTGGAACTGTTTTCACATATGCCTTTGTCTGGGGAATAAGCTGTTCTGAATGTCTGTCCTGTGCTGTAACAGTTTGCTGTGTGGAATTTGGTCCTTTTGAGAGATAACTGGTGCTCATCACATCCTGGTCATTTCCCTAACTCTAGCTCTGGATTCTGAATGTGGGCTCAGTGGGTGGGGGAGGGGGGTGTTGGTTGTTTTTACTCCTCATCCCCACCTTCGTGATGTGAATCCCACAGGTCTCAACTTTGAAGGGGACAAAAAAAGAGGGGCTGAAATTTCAGCCTGGAAGAGTGCACTGTAAATAGAGTCTTGAAGAAATCAAAGATTAATAGTAGGGGGTCATCATGGGATCTGAAGCTTTTTATTCATTCACGGGTCATTCCCTTTGATGTGGGACAAGTTCCTTCTGCCACCACAGTCCAGCCCCTGCTCTGGGGTGTGGAGGCTGACACACCACTGTCTGGGAGGCTGAAGAGTCTCGTGTCTTAAGGTGTGTAGCTGGAAAAGTCACAAAACAAATGCAGCTCTCAGAACACTTCAGAAAAAGGGAGGACTTGGAGGGTATCATCAGCTTCGTTTTGTGGGCATTATATTGGTTGTTTTTCTCTTGAACAATAAGCACTTAAGTTTACTATCAATGAGGAATTAAATACCAATCACTTTTTATTCTTGACAGTTAAAAACAAAACAAAACAAAACCTGCATTGAATCTGCAGCTTTGGCCTGGTAAGTTTGCTGTTCTCCTCTGGGGGGAAACCACCTCGTACCTCTTCAACTGTTCTGTCTTGACATTGCACGTGAAAAAAAAAAGCAAAAAGAGATGAAGGGGGGAGGAAGAGAGAAGGGAATGAGGGAACTGCAGACATCCCACACTGAGACACTACAAAAAAAACCCCAAAGAGAGCAGGAGATCCAAGCTCGTGTAGCTACGAGCAACACTCATCCCCTGCAGTTCATCAGCAGGAGGGTAATTAACCTGCAGTTGGCTCCTGGAGCAGTCTCTACAGGAATCAGGATCCTAAGGGCTTAAGAGCAGTTAACTGTATTTTCTTACTCCAAAAGAAACTCCTGCTGGAATTCAATTGGCTGCCTCTGGCTCAAGTGATGGGAAAATCCCCCCAAACTGGATTCACTTTAGCACTTCCCCAGTTCTGCCACTTCTGTCCAGTTGCCATACTGTGTGTATTAAAGTAATTAAATGCAATTGTTCTCACTTAATGATGTATTACCCAGGTATGTAACTTTGTTTAACATAAGCATTTTGTATATTGTTTACATTTTGAGAGGTAGCATTCTGTTAAAAATGCTAATTTTTGTTTCTAGACAGTATTTTTATTACCAGAATAAGAAGTGAAGCTGCAAATATTTGATTTGTTTTTAAAAGGGACGTTTATTTTTTTTTCTTTCTGTTTTGTTGCTTTGTTTGTTGTTTTATTTTTGTTTTGGGGGGGGTGTTTTTTAGGTCACTTTTTTAACTCGAGTATTTAAAAGGAAAACCCAACCCTTTTCAATTCTGGTTTTACAACTGCTCGTGCTAGTTTGTTGTCAATTTCTGGTGTGAGTTTAGTTCTAGTTTGCTGAGTGTAGGTGTTTCTGTCTGTAGCATGAACCCCACAGGAGGCTTTACACTGAAAACCACCCTCAGCTGAAGGAGCTGCAGTGGGGGGAAGGTGCTCAGACCCTGCTGGGAGCTCAGGAGAAATCCCAGAGCAATTCCTTGGTTCCCTGGAGCTGAAACCAACCAACCCCTTTGTGTGCACCCCCAAGGCAGGGTTGGGGGGGGGGTGAGGAGTGAGCTGCAGGGTCTGTGGTTCTGCTTGTGCTGAGGGTCCCTCTGCCTGTGGCTGTCAAATTGGCAGAACTAAAATCCCCTTTGAACCTTAAAACTAAAACAACTTCCCCCTGGGACTGCTCCTGCAGGGCAGGGAGGAGCAGGAGAGGGATGGCAGAGCACAGAGTCACTTTTTGGGTGCTGCTCTGCTCCAATAGTGCAATAAACACCCCCACACACACAAGAAAAATCAGGTGCCCCTTTGCCAGGGTTGCTCTGGGTTGGCAGTTCAGCAATCCTAGTGAGGAATGTTGGGCTCCACCAGCCTCTGCTGGACCTGATTTCATTGGAAAAGCCACCAAAAGTGTGAAATTCATGGCAGGGAGAGCTTGTGGGGACTCCAGTTTCCCTGCATGAACGAGGCTGTGCTCCCACATCCCACTGTCCTGCTTTCAAGGGGGTTCTCATCATGGGCAAGAACAAACACTCCAGCTTTTACTTCTTTTTTTTCTGGGAGGAAACTCCTGCTTTCTCCTGGGGGGGCCCTTGGCCAGGGATGGGGCTGTAGCCTGGCCCAAGCTTGTGTGGGAGTCCCAGGTCCCATCCTGGCCTCTCACCCTCAGCACCACAGGAGCATCCTGAGCCCGATTGGCCTCCAACAGCTCCAAATCCAGAACAGCCTTGTCCTCTCCCTAGTCCTGGCTTCTCCCTGCTCCTGTCCTCTCCCTGCTCTTTTCCCTGCTCCTGTCCTCATCCCAATCCCCCCACCACCTTCCCCTCCTCTGCAGAGCCATTCTCCAGTCTCCCCAGTAGCCACTACTGATTTCCTTGCTCTTTGAAGGAAGCTCTGGTGTCATGGTGATGGTGAAAGCTCCTGGAACCAGCTGCTGCTCACCACTGGGTTGGAGTGGATTTTGTTTCCACAGCAGTGCTGCTGCTGTTTGACCCAGTGGTGACCAGGGAGCCACCCCCAGGCTACCAGGGTGGGCAGGGCTAATCAAGTGCAACTGAAAACCAACATCAAATGTGAATAAATTAAGTTTAATCTAAACACTAAATAATAATAATAATAATAAAAAAAAATGGCATTCTTAGGGTTTTTTTCACTGCTGTTTTTTAAATAGGAATTTTAAGTCCTCTGTGCTTGTCTGTTTGCTAGGAGCAGTTTGAGACACTGTTACTGTTTTGAAATGCATGCATGTTACAAGATGAGTCTCCAACCAGAGAAAAAAAAAAATAAAATTAAAACTTTGTGTACATCTGTCCCTCACTGCTGCTGTCCTCCTTCCAGGGCTCTCAGCCCCAGCTCTGCCTCTGGCAGCTACGTGGCCGTTTGCAGTCCCAGTTTGACCACAACAGGAAAAGTTGGTTTGTGTGTGCCTGGAAAAAAAGTGGAGGGGTTAAAGCAAGGAGTGATTTACTGAGTCCTGGGAAGCAGAACATGAGATTTGAGAGGGGAAAGTCAATAGTGCCATGGGGGCTGGAGGTGCTGCTGGGCTCACTCCCAGTCAGCTGTACTGGGGGGGACTGGTGTAGGTGGCTCAGGGAGAAAGATGAAGCTTCCACCAGCTTTAGAGCTGAGAATCCTGGTGTTCAGACTCCAGAAAAGGCAAGTTCACTACAATAGAGTTTTATTTTAAAAAAGAGAAGTTCCAAGCAGAGCTGGGTGGGGAGGGGGGGGGGTGCTGGGCTAGTCCATGCGAGCTTTCAGCGTCCTGGTGGTGAGCTTGTCTTTCTCACTGGAGGGGGAAAGAGAGAAGATCATCAGTAAATAATCAGAAAATCTCTGTTTAATAGCTGCTCAGATCTGTCCCTGCACAGGGAGGTTGTTCTAGTGCAGGCAGGGGCTGCAGCTGAACTCAAAGGTTCAAAAGTGCCCCCCAGTCCTGCTGCTCCAGCCCAGGAGCTGCCAGGGCTCTGCAGGGAAATGGCACCAGGAGCAAACTGAGCTGCTCTGGAAGCCTGGGCAGAGTCTGGAAGTTGATGCAGCCTCCAGCTGTGGCCAAGAGCATCCTCTTGAGGAGGATGTGAGGAGTCCCACTAAACAGCAATGGGAACCCAGCCAAGGAATCCCTCCCCAGCAAGAGCCTGGCTGGAGGATTAATTCCTGTGATTAATTCCCATTCATTTCCCAGCTCTCCTGCAGTTCTAGCAACAGCCACGAACCACAACAGGGAGCAGTCAGAAGAAACAAACCACTTGGAACTGGCCAAGCATTGCCAGAGGTCCTGCTGGAAGGGACTGGGGTTAGGGGAATCCTGGAAACCAACCCCTTCAGCAAACTTCATCACCCAGCTGGTGAAATTCCCCGTGTTGTGCAGGGGAGGAGAGCAGCACTCACATGATGTGCACTACCACGCCCATCCCAGACAGGGCATCTCTGTCCACAGCATTCAGCATGGCCTGGGAGATTGTCTCAAAGAGGTGGTCGGGCTCCTGGGGAACAGAAGCTACTTTAGTTGGTGTCAAAACTTCAGGTTGAGTCCTCGGGGCTTTTGTTCAAAGCCAAAAACTTCCCTCGGACGCTGCCAAGTTTTCCCCTCTTCAACCCCTTCTGAACTCCTTTGGGACAGAGCTTTGCATCCCAATCTGGCCTTCTCCTCTTGGAGCAGGAGGCTGAATCCAAAGAGCAGCTGAGCCCTCACTCACCATGTCAGGCTCCCAGAGGGACTCACACATTCCATACATCTGCTCGGAGCAGGTCCCGCTGACCACGAAGTCCTCGGTGACCATGGGGCAGCCAATGAGGTCCAGGGAGCAGATGAAAGGCTCGTGGGTGACAGGGTCCAGCCCAGCAATGACAGGTTCTGTGTAGTAAGGTCCAAACCTGGGCAAGACAAGACAGTGTGAAAGGTCTGACCACCCCCCCAGGCAAATATCCCTGCAAGGAAAACATCCCACGGAGGGTTTGGTGGGGAGACCTCTTGGGGTAAGCTGGGAGTGTTTTCAGCACAGCAAACAGGACAAACTGCTGCTCGGGATTATTAGAAAAGTGAAGAGAATGCTGTCAGGAGCCTGAAGCCTCCTCCTCCAGGAGGAGGTGTCACAGGAGCCCTCCTGAGCCTCCCCCCCTCCGGAATCAACACCCCCAACCCCCACCGGCACCCGCAGCGTGCGGCAGTTACCGTCTCTCGTAGAGCAGGTTGGAAACCATGCTCATGAAAGTCTGAGGCTTGATCTGCCTCCCTTCCTTCAGCTCGTAGAGATTCAGCCTGAACTTCAGCCTCTGGGCACTGCAAGAGAGGAGAATCAGCACCGAAGCAGAAGCAGGTTCCTCGTTCCTGTCACCTTCAGCCAGACCCTGACTGCTGAGGTACCTTCACCCAGGAGGTATTCCAGATGCAGCTTCTTTTCTACCTGAATTCCTAAGCCTTAGTAACAGTGTGATCTTTGTTCACATGCAGTTTTGTTTCAAAAACCCCTCCCACGGGGGGAAAAGCAGGAGGAGCAGTGCTGGCCCCCCAGCCACCACACCCTTCCCACCACCAAACACTGATGCTGCGCCGAGCTGCTGCTTGCTAGCTACTGTCAACACCTCTGGTCCAGGCTCGGGACGGCAGGGCAGGGCCGGGAGTGTCACTTACACCGTCTGCACGTCCGTGGCCAGCCCGGCCAGCCCGATGTAGAGTCTTTCTCCCATGGGGAAAATCTTCTGGAAATCTGTGGTGACCATCTGCGCCTGGATCCCGAACCGCCGGTCGGCGGCGATGGCCACGCAGTTCTTCCCCTTCATGGCCATGACGGCCCCGCCGTTATACGACATAATAGACTGGAAAAGAACGGGAGAGCGGGTACCGCGGGGCCCGGGGGCAGCGGGGCGAGGGAACCTCCTACCCCCGGGTGTCCCGGCCCCGCTCCCCCACCCGGCCGGCACCCGTGAGGCGGCGAAGGGCGCCGGGTTCATTGTTAAGAGCGGGGTTCACCCCGCAGCGAGCTGCTCACGGCCCGGCCTGCGGGGAGGCCCCCGGGCAGCCAGCGGCGCGGCGCCGGGAGAGGCCTCCATCCCACCGGGCACCCCCGGGGCTCATCCCGCCGGGTCCAGCCGCCCTCCCCGGGGATCCCCCCAACGCCTCCGAGCCGGTCCCGCCGCTCACCATGGCTCCGGCTGCACAAACCCCGCCAGGCCCCGCTGACTCCGCTCCGCCCGCACCGCTCCCGGCCCCGCCGCGCCGCCGCTCCCGCCCCCCGCCGCTTCCCATTGGCGGCCGCCGCGGCCTCCCGGAGACATCGCCTCTCGCTATTGGTCCGGCCCCGACGACGGGCGCAGCTGATTGGTTGAGCCGGCCGTGGTGGGCGGGGCGGAAAAATGAAGAGTCATAGTGAGCGGGGCATGCCGGGAAAGGGGCGGCGCCTGGCGCAGCTGGAGGGAGGGGCTTCACAGCTGGGAGGTGGGGCTTGCACAGCTGGAGGGTGGGGTTTGCACAGTTGGAGGGAGGGGCTTGCACAGCTGGAAGGAGGGGCTGGCACAGCTGGAAGTGGCTGGTAGGAAGCTGGAGGAACAGCCAGGGAGGGCATGGCACAGCTGGGTGTGCATTCAGGGTCATGGCACAGCTGGATGGACACGCAGGGCATGGCACAGCTGGGTGTGCATTCAGGGTCATGGCACAGCTGGATGGGTCTATGGGGTCATGGCACAGCTGGACAGACACCCAGGGCATGGCACAGCTGGAGAGACACCCAGGGCATGGCACAGCTGGGTGTGCATTCAGGGCCATGGCACAGCTGGATGGGCCTATAGAGGCATGGCACAGCTGGAGGGACACGCAGGGCGTGGCACAGCTGGATATGTTTATGGGGGGTACAGCACAACAGGAGGGATGTGTAGGGCATGACACCGTTTCTCTCTCCACTTTCCCACGGGACTGGTGCTCTGAGATCCGGGAGGCAGCCCCAACTCCCCCTCCCCAGAGGCTTCCCGGGGCTATTTTTTGGCTCTGGGCAGTGGAATCACCAGGGATCTCCCTGGCAAAGCTCCCCACCCGCCACCAAAACATTCCCTTGGTTATTCCCGGTGTGGAAATCAAGGCAAGTGGGGAACGTTAAGTCTTTTTACAAGACTCTCTGAGAGGGGAACTTCAGCAGTGAGGATTTTGGGGGCCCCTTCTGCTTATTTTTAAGGCAAAATGTGGTCTCTGGATGGAAACACCCTTTGTGCCTCTGCTCCCTTAATATCCCAGCTTGTTTTTGCTTCTGGGAGAATCTGTGATGCACAGGAGACCCCATGAAGGGTTCAGTTCCCACCGGGGGATGTTTTCCCCCTCACCCAGCATCTTGGAGAGAGTGAGGAGCCAACGGGGGGGAAGCAGGGACCCCATCCTGCCCCTTCCCAGCCTCCCCGTCGAGCTGAGCCGGTCCTCGGAGCGCTCCAAGGCAGCGGGGACCACCCCACCGAGCCCCCGCGCAGCTCTCTGCGTGTCCAGCCCGGGTCAAACCCTCGGTGCGGCGGTGGGAAAAGGGCTGGTGGGGGAAAAAAAAAATGGGAGTCAGCACCGTCCCTGGGTGGGCTCGAACCACCAACCTTTCGGTTAACAGCCGAACGCGCTAACCGATTGCGCCACAGAGACC
>JAABPQ010019882.1:6603-23270 GCA_033439865.1 Alcedo quadribrachys
TGATCCTGCTCTGGCAGGGGGGTTGGACTAGATGATCTTCTAGGTCCCTTCCAACCCCTAACATTCTGTGATTCCTTTGCTATCCCAATCATCTCCCTTCTCATGTGTTCACCAAATCTCCATCTTGAAGATTAAGACTCTCTTCAGTTATGATCATGATTGAGTTACCCACAAATGAGCTATATTCAATCTGGTCTTGAACAAACAATTCACCAAGAAATGGGTGATAGAATAATTTTTCCCCTCTGTGTCCCACAAGAACTAATCAAATCCAAGAGTTATTATAAGCAATCTTACCTAACACAAAGGTCATGAAAGTATGATAGCAAAGCAACAGCATGGTACACAGCACCGACCTAAAGCTGTATGATGATGCTCCTTCTTGAAGCTGCAGCAGACCATGTTCCTGTGCAAAGAGACGGGAGGAGGACAAAATATTGGAAAAGAACAAGACCTGGGTTTTGCTGATTTATTATCTACTGCAATGTTTCCACAGATTGCTCACTCACCAAAAAATCCCAAACCACACACAAAGTTATCTCACAGTTTCCCATGGGGTTACTTTTTTAGCCTGGAAAACATCTAATGACAGAGCAATGACCTGGGATGTGCTGCATGCTTAATGTAAGAAAATGCCAGACAACTTATCACCAGCATCCCAGTGCTGCTAAATTACATTCCAGAAACAAAAACCATGGAATTTGAAATGCAAGGCAAACAGCAGGTATCACCATTGTACAGCATATCCAGATTTAGTCACTGCTGAAGTTAAAGATAACAAGAAAGAAAAATAATCTCAACTAGCAGGGCAAAAATATGACAGGGCAAAGGGTTGTTTTTAAGTATGTTAAGAAGAAAAGGAGCTTTGCAATAATGTGGCCCATTACCTCCATTGGAAAAATATAATGAAAAGTATTTCTGTTTGCTTTGGGAAGAACTAAAGCAAGGCTTTATTCAGTGAGAGCATGACAGATAATCAACTTTAATGATTCAGGCTCCTGAGGCAATTTAGCATTTAGCAGCCCATCTTAGGACTGGTTCCAGGATATCAGCAGCATGAATTTCAATATGCAAATGTATACTACAGGAGATCTGCCTACTAATAAATATGCACAGTAAGACATCCACTGCATGCTGGGGAAAATTCTGGTTAGAAGTTACACTGTGAGTGCAATGGAAAGTTACCAGAATGTGATGTATGGGACTGTAAGGACGTCCTTTCAAAGCAGATACCCTATAAATAGGGACCCCAAGGGATGTCCATCCTGCCTCAGTAGCAGGTATCAGAGGCACCACAGCTTTGCTGCTGACTGTGCAGACACTGAAGTCTATAATCAGACTCTAATTTTCATTATAGATGTAGTTTTTCACTAGGATGATGAAGTGTTATCATGTAAATACAGTTATTTTGTTACTGTTGGTTTGGGTTTGTTTGGGTTTTTTTTTAATAATAATCTTCATTTATTCTATTAATTACTGTTAGAGGGAAAGGTACCATGTTTGCAGGTCAGTCAGCATAACATCTAGCCTGGACAAAATAATGAAAATACTGACTTGCATGTCACTTCAGAAGAAATTAAAAGACAGGGAAGTCATTACCAAAGATCAATGACTAAATAAAAACCAAGCACTCAGCAAAATAAAGCCAACTTCATTTTCTGCAGAAAATAAAAGTTTGATTGATACAGGTAACAAAATATTCAGTGCCCAGATGAAAACCACAAATATTTGGATTTTTAAAAAAGTAGCCCTATAGCACTGCAAGTAAAACAAAACATTCTGTGGAATGAATTTTGGCAGAAAAAAATTCCAAAGTACATTTCCAAAGGACATTTTTTTCAAGTAAAAAATCTTAAGGCTGGCAGTTTCTGAGCCTTTACTGAGAGCAGTACTAGGCCTTACAGGGTTTGATATCCTCCATAGAATATCAAAATACCCATAAACCAAATGCTGATCACATTGGTGATCAGCACTGAGAATGAGAGAGATATTTTATTCGTCTTATAGAATGATATAATAATTTGTCAAGTTGATCTGAAATATGTATTCTAGTCTCAAAAATGTATTTTAAACACAGCCAAACACAAAGTATGGACAAGAACCCAACTCAGAGCCATCCCCTGTGGGGCTGCAGCCTGGGAAGCAATAACTGCAACATCCCTGTGTTAAGAACATTGCCCATTCAGCAGAAAAGGACTGCAAAGCTGGCACACTTTTCCCTAAATTCCTAAACTGAGCAGTTACACAGGTATGGGAAGCTCACCAAGCAAGTTACCTCTGCTATGTCCACAATCCTGTTTTGTCTAGTATAGGTGTTAACTTTTCACTCTGCCATTTGAAAAGCCAAAGCTTCTAATATCTAAGTAGCAGTGTCATCAGCAGACAGTCTGAGAAGAAGCAATCTAGCATTAGCTGTTATTAGCATTGTAATGCTGGCTTGTAAAAAAGGCTAGGACAAAGCTGCTTCACCTCAAAAAACCTCTTGCAAATTGCTTCTGTTATGACTAGATCCCCAGGAAAACACGATGATGAAAGGTGTCACTGGGAAACATATTTTAGGTACCACATGCAGCCAGGCAGTGTCCCCAGGCTCCCTCTGTGGCTGGCACAGACAGAGGTGTTCCTTGGAGGAGTAATCCAAGCACAGAAGCCCAGGTCAGACATTATGAATCATCTTTTCAAGTGCCTACTCCTCCTCCACAGGAGATCAGGCAGCAAACCTCATCAGCTAAATGAGGTGCCATGAGATGGGCAATACCCGTGGAATCCTCACTGGGGATCAAACTGAGGAACTCAGAACCAAATCACAAGCAGCTACTACTTGAGCCTAAGGAGAAACTGTAAACAAGTACACTCACTGGTGCCTGTCACTGAGTATATTAATTTGTTAGGACACACCTTCTAACCATAAATAACCCATAAATACCTCCCACACCTATGCCCTGGTGATATGAGCAATCCCAGAACACCAGGCATGAGCATACAAACAAAGTTTATTACAGGGCATATTGCTACAATATAAAACAGATGTCAAGGCAATAAGTGCTCATAATGTCTCCAAAATACTTAAATGACATGAACACATTTAGGTTTTGTTTTCACAGAAAAGCTAAGTTATTCTTAAGGGACTGAAGCATAAGGCAGAGAAAGGAAAATTATGTTTCTTACAGACAAATGTGATCCAATGTGATGTCACCTTTCTGTGCAAGTTGCTCCTAAAATCCAGCAACCCTTAATTCCCAAGACTGTCCATACATTGGATTACATCAGCACCTCCTTGATTTGATCCCTGTCCCAAGACATCCAATGTTCTGTCATTCAGGACTCCCCACTAAGCACTGGGGATTCCCACAGTGAATGCAGGACAAACAAGGACAATGCTCAAAAACATCGTGAGGCAACGTTGTGACTGATTCATATTTGTTTCAGCTGGCACTAAATAAAATCCATCTACATTCCTGAAGTGGAAACTCTTGAATGGTATTTTTAAATCACTCTCTTTTCATTAGGGATCTCGACACTAAACAAAGCAAGGTCGTTGTTCACATTATTGCAGGTTTAGCAGAAAGGATGGATACTACTAACAGCTTTTACAAAGAATTAAACAAACTGGTAGACAGGGGGGTTGAATGTATCCATGAAATAATTTTAGATTTAACCCTCATTTAAATGTTGCGGAAGAGATTGAAATGCAACTCAAAAAGATGTTTAGTAGGAAACTGGAATTCAATTTATTCCAAACTGACACATCAAAAATATTCTTCAGCTCTGTTGCTTTGAGAAAAATATCCTCCCACATCAAAAAGTATAATTTGAAAGAAAATTGTTCTATCTGAAAGGTTTCTTGCTTTCCTCTGAAATCATGCTGCCATCTGACCCCTGAAAGATAACATATGGTGGGCTCATGTCAAACTTTTCTGCAGTTTAGCAGCACAGTATTTGTCTATAAAGAACAAGAGCAAATATTAGCCTGAGACCTGGCAGAGGAGTTAGCAAGAATGGTTCAGTGTTTAGATGGAAGATAGTGCAAAGGCTTTTCTGATCTCACATCACAAGTGATCATTAAACACAAGTCGTCCAGATGGGACACATACTCCACCTACTGCCCAGTGTGGACAGCATGTCTCCCCAGCACAGCCTACCTGGTGCTCTGCAATACATCTCTCTGTCCAGAAAAAGAAACTGGGCAAATCTGTACTGAACCTCAATGCCCAAATGCAGGGCCTAGGCCATTAAATGCCACTAAGCCCATCATCTGGCTAATGACACAGGTGAAAGGAGCCTGAATAGTGAGCAGGGGCACAACTGGTACATTCTGGAGTGAATGGAACAAACAAGGCCTCAGGCTACTCCTACGCTTGCTTGATCTTATCCCACCTACTATTTTGAGAGTCCAGACTGCTGTTAAGTTGATCATGTTGTCCACAAATGGCTTAGGAGGTGATGGAGCTCTGGGCACGTCCTCGTTTGCCACCAGACATGACACGTCTGAGACAAGTGGAGCCCCCAGGGGCAGATCCAGATCTGCTGGTTCCCAGTAGATCAGCATTGTGGAAAACATCGCAACAGGATTTTCTGTCCAGGTCAAAAGCCAGCTGTCCCTCAGGGCACTGCAGCTCTCTCAGGTAACCAGCTCAAGGCTCTTTTGCACAATGCTCACCCTGAGCATTTAATGGAAAATATCCAACACAGGTATGTTCAGAACCCCTTTCTCCTGGATGGAGTGCAGCACATGACAAACTGTCATTGTTTCTTCACCTTCTAGACTGCCTACACTGCAGGGGACAGTTTCCTCTTGCAAGCTTTGGAAAACCACCACTGGAAAGGACTGCAAATGCAATTGCAATTAGGCAGCTGACTCACAAATGGAAATGCAGAAGGACTTTTTTTTATAGTAACATTTAAAAATAAATGACCATCAATGACCTTTGATCAATATGTTTAAAATATTCTTTTTTTATGGTGTGTAGAAAGCAGGTTTTTGCTTATATTTATGGCAATCTAGGTCATGCCTCAGAGTTATTAAAAAAATGGAACAGGAGCTGACTCATCCACACAAATAACAGCCCACTCATAGCCATACAAGAAATCCCAGGGCCAAAAGAAAAATTCAACAAAAAAATCAGTTAGAGGGACAATTTTCATCTGCAGTAATAAGATGAGTGTTCAGCAAAGTATTCTCAGAACCATGCTGGTACATAAATTGTCCTTACATTTCTAGGATAATATTTTGCTTTCCATGTTCTTTGTTTTTATAACTGACAGGTGGAACTATTTGATTTTTGCCTGTACTGCTTGTGAAACAGCTCCTGGAAATTTCCAAGTTCTGCCAAAAGCTCCTTGTTTTTGGATTAGACATAGTTTTCAGATCTAAGATCCTTCCTGTAAATAAAATGGTGATTGATGACTGCTCCACCTGTCACCTAAGCTTGCAGCTCTGATTAAGAAAGTTTTTCTCCTTGAAACTTGTTTTGTAAATAGAAAGCATTACAAAAGAGCTAAGTTTTAACTTGTTTATACAGCTTTCCTTGTGCCTGCAGGACATCAAACTTTTACCTTACCCAGCACTTACAAGATAAATGTAATTAATGGTTAAGGTTACATGGACCATGTTTTCTTAATCCAGGAACCCAACTTTGAGTGAATCTCATGTTCTGCTGGCAGAATGAGACAAAGGCAGGTATGAAGTATCAAGGTCAAGATATACCCAACAATTTAGTACCCTATTTTGAAACAAAAAATCCACAAAAACCTAACAGCACTTTCTGTATCTGCCCTGCAGAGTAACTCAGGTTCATGGGAGTTTACTGGTGCTTCTTTACTAAACTTCTGTCCTTTAACTGCATGCACAAAAAACACAGGTCAGACTGGTTACTCTCTAGGCAAAAAAAGCACTTACTCATTTAGGTTAAAAGAATTTAGGTGCTATACTCAAGTCATCTGTTGCTATTAAAGATAAGGAGAAAAAAAAAACAAACCAGAAATTACAATGATTTTTTTTTTTTTCCTCCCCAGCTGGATATCATGCAGAAACCTGTCAGGAGCAGTCAAATAACACAATGACAGTAACTATTAAGTAAGCTAATATATTAAAGACTAAGAATATGCTTTTGGCTATGGATTTCTAAGCACAAACATACATCAAAAGACCATTAACTCCAATGTATATATGTCAACATCACTGTTTTAACCACTGCCTTTATCATACTTCACACCTGTATCACCACTGAACAAGGATTACAAGGAAGTGTAATAGTTCAGACAAAAATATAAAGGAAAACTGAGTTGCACAAAAGCAGCAGTGCCAACAGTGAGCATGTGATAGCAGTCAGAGTGTTTCAGAGGGTTACAGCTCATGTCAGGATGAAGAGAGAAACTCCTGTCTCCATTTGTTCATTTAATGAGGGGAATGTACCAATAATAGTTAGTTCACCCTTACCTTGTTTCCAGAAAATCCAACAAATTCCAGTAGTCTCAGAATCCGTGCAGGAAACATAGACAATGTCTGCAGAAAGAAATGTGATAGTTATGCAGTAAAAGATTTTCTGCCTTTCAGCTACCAGCTGCCTCCTGTAATTTCAGCTCAAGAGAAGAACTGTCAGTACATACCAGATTAAATGCTCCAACTCCAAGTTTTACACCTCCCTCAAAATGGAGATGGTTTTCCCCTTTGACATAATGTGGAGACTGTATGAGACTGTCCAGCTCCCTGAAAATGTACAAGATTCCATGACATTGTCAGTAAATAAAATGATTAATTACAGCACAGGAGAGATGGCTTTTTATAACAAGCACATAATTAATTCCCATACCTGTTTACAACACAGTCAGAGGCTATGTTGTAAAAAATACTGATCAATTAAAGCAAATAGTCTCATTTTCATATTTCCTTGTATTCTCCATAACCTGTTTGACCATGCTCTCACCAACACTGCAAGCAATTCTTTCCTCTCACATCAAAGGTACAGCACAAACAAACCTAACTACCAATCTCAGGTACAAACTTTCTCTGCCTTAAAATACATGTCTTGGCAATAAGCAAGTTGTTATTAGCATTGTTTTAAAGAATGCCTAAGAGTTGCTAGATCTATAACACTGTGTTTACATAAACTAGGGCTGATCTCAATTTCTGAAGGCACAATTGAGTATTCTTCCCATGGTGTACTTTTTCATGGAATTTTTTAGAATTTACTACTGCACTTCAAAACTTTTTGCATATCTTGAATGTAGCTCTCCAAAACTTCCTAGATGAGAAAAAAAATCTGCTTAAGCAGATGTTTTTTTGCTTACAGACATTAATGAGCATATTGTGAGTTCAGATAAGCAACTCTGCTTATCAGTTTCAATAGTGTGCACCTTCTCTTTAGAGCAGACCAACTGCCATATTTAACCAGATTAGAAGTCCAGCTAACCAAATATTTCACTCAGTGGCATATGTTTGGAAAACCCTCTAGGAATTGACTATTCAGGGACTTTGTGATGTGAAGAGACTGCATCTGTTCTACCAGGTAATTAGCCCCTATAAACCTATTTCCTGTAACTTTAATCTTTGTTTGAAGCCATTTGTACTTTCCACTGCAAGCTTGTCAGTTTATCATCCCTTAATTTTGTTTTAGTTTCATGCGTTTTTAAATTGAATTACTTGTGCTTCAGCTACTGGTTTTGAATGTTCCAAAAGCTGTGGTTGGAACTGTACAGATGCTATTTGATATGCCTAATGACTGCAAGACCTCCAAACTGTGCCATGCAGACACTGTGAGCACTACCTCATTTAGAACATTAGTTTTTATATATAATCTCAAGGATTCAGTATTGGAAGTAGGAAAACCTTGAGAGTTAACAGGGTTAAGGTCCACTATCTTTACAATCCAATTCAATCATAATATCAGTGTTTTTTGTTGCAGAAAGAAGGAATTTATGTGTTCTGAGAAAGGTTACAGTCAAGAGGCCCATAATAAAGGGCCCATAATCAATAAAATTGATCTGTGAGTTGGACAATTTGACCAGCAACAATTTTTAATCACATCATCACTCTGGCTTACCTGTATGTTTGGTAACTGTTTCTGACTTTGATGCCTCCTTTTATGAAGCTAACCATATTCTCATCCTGATAGAAAGGAAAGACAACAGCAGCATTAATTTACAGGCATTAAAAAGAGCTTTTGTCTTCTTGAGATCAACAAATGGCTTGAACTTAGCCATCATGAGTCAGACAATGTAAATCTCTGAGGAACAATCTATGGATTTAGGATTTCCTTTCTGCATTAAAATAGTTTTAGTCTTTTCAGACATACAGACTATTTTGCTGCCTTCTGTGATTAGCCCTTGTGACCCTTGGACCATCTGAATTTGCATTAATGGGGACTAAGCTAATGAATGGCACCCAAGGTACATGCATTTGTGGCTCTTTGAAAAAACAGCTTTCTCTCATTTGTCCTTCAGCACAGTTCAGAGCTGAAGGTTTCTTGGCTCAGCACCAGAAACTGCCTGTCCTCAATAGTCTACAGAATAAAGTTTCACATCCTAAAAAGGAAGCAGAGGGAAGTTAAGAAGGATAATGCTCCTTCTGTTCTGAATATTCATCTATCTAGGATATCCATACTAGCATGGTAACATCTTACAAGCTGTAACTAACTGAGAACATACAGCAAAGTGTGTCTGGGGGACCATAAGTTAACCTTTGTATCCCAAAGAGAACTCTTTCTGGTGACAGTTTCTTGCCTCACTCATCCTACACAATCTGTCATTCTGGTTTGGTTTGTTATCTGCTATTACTTTGGGATAGGAAGTCTACATGTGTTTTAGCAGATGATTTTTCTGTGATGGTACTGTATGAAGCACTGTAGAGAAAAAAACGCACATAAGATCAACATTTGTTTGTTGTACTGCTATTGTTAAGGAAACAGGAACCAATTGTGCTCATTGAGAGACAGAACCTGCCTCAAAGAACTTTCCATCCTCCTATAAGTCAGGAAGAGCCAATCAGAGTTACAGTTCAACTTCTTCCAGACTTTGCTTTCTGTGACCTAGTACAGGCAGCCTAATGGCCTGAGCTGAAGGGCAGGAGCAGCCTGTGTACACCCCCACTAACCTGTCTCCTTCACAGTCATTAAAAGAAAGTCCTTGAGCAATATTATCAGGAGTGACAGTTGAGGACAGAAAATATATACACTATAAATGAACACATCATTCCTGATGATAGATCCCCAGAGACCTGAATCACACTCCCATGCAAACAAAATAACCACAGAAGAATGTGATCCTGTTTTTCTTTCTTCTGCAGAAAATAAAGGCAGTTTTTAATTAGCAACTTGGGAGCAGGGCAGGGTGTACAGCACATCTGACCATCTGGAGAGGTTCTGTTATATCTCCTTTGATGAGAAATGCAGGTTTTGAAATATTTAAATTCAGAATACTGATGATACCACCACCAGAGATAATCAATGTGAGAACAGTCCAGCCCTTGAAAGATCCTGAGACTAATTTTTATGACATTAAGCATCCAAACTAATCCATTTCAACAGATGTTGGAACCAAATGCCTTAGTTTTATTTTTAAAACCAGTTCATGTGTTTATGAAAAATTAAACACAGAAAAGGAAGCAAATAAACAGACATTCTTTATGCAGAAGAAGATAATAAATTATTTTCTTACTATGAAATCTCTTGTGTTATCTATAAAAAAATGTTTAAAACAGGTATCTGTAAAAACAGTGTTTAAAACTAGGAGACACTGCATTAGAACACTCATTTCTTACACAATGGGGACATTCTGAAAAGCCTCAATTCCATAGCTTCAGGTATCACACAAACTTTCCCCAGTGCTAGAGGTGACTTATCCCAAAGGGAACAGGGAGCTATACCTTGGCCACTTTGAAGTCCATGACCTGCCATAAAGTCACTATCATCTAAAAACCTCCAGAAGAAGCTAATTTGAGTACTGGGTTTGCTATGCAGCAAAGGTTTCTAGCAGAGGGCCACAGCAGATCACTGAAAAGGTTACATGCTTCATAAACTATCATAAGCAACATAACTCAGAGACCACCTGGCAACTCCCAAACACTATAAAATCACCACCTGCATTTTACTTCTATCAGCATGTCTGAGCCAAGAAGCAGAAGCCCTTGGTGAATGTGACTTTTAAGATCTCCTCTGCATAGATGAAGAGGCTCAATGTCCTATAGCAAGTGCAGCCAAAACCAGAGGAAAAAAACCCACTAATTTCAGCTATAATAAATAATTAAAATGGCAAGCTGGAGCCTTAGTAAGCACAGCTAATGTTGATCCATCAAACCAATCAAGCTTCATTAATACAGAGATAAAATTCAAAGATGAGTGAGAGCTCCCCTTCTTTTCAAGTCAGGCAGCACTGTTTAGCAAAAAATCATGTGTGGAGTCTAACAGCTCTGCAGGTTGCAGCAGCTGCTGAAGGACAGTGGGAAAGCAAACAGCAGCCTGAGCAAAAGCATTCCAGACTAGCACAGCTCCAGGGACCATCTCTTCTTTTACATCATCTGATATCCCAACACCCAGTATTTGAAAAATGGGTGATTACTGCAGTAACTTTTCACACACCCAAAATGGGTTGCAAAAGGCACCACAGGGGGTTGGTGCTGTGTCTACCAAGATAAGTATTTTTAGATTATCAAGAGGGATAACAAAACATTCTACTATCTCATCAGCAGATAGTCCAGATTTAAACCAGATGAAAGAGTCTTACTCTATTAGGTCAAACTAGTGCCTTCTACCATTTCATTAATTTTAAGAAAAGAAACCTGTATGGTGTGTACTTTTTTCCCTTCACAAAGAGCCACATAGGAATCCATACCTGGAGGAATGTAAGTGCAGCTCTCTGAAGTAAACATTCAGCATAGCAAATTTCTGCATGGATTTCCTCTAGTGTCACACAAAGTGCAGAAGAAAACAAATTGATTAGACAAAAAAGTAATTGACAAAGCACTTAGCCCATTAGTATAGCAATAAGATCACCAAGTTCAAACAAAAATCTCTTCCAAATTTGCCATAGTGTTTCAGTTCAAAACTACTGAAATAACTCCAAACAGAAATGATACAGAATGATATCAGCAGAATACTCTGCTGCCTTCTAGGAATTCCTGGATCTAGAACCTTTCCAGTTAGTTCTTTGCCCAGGAATTTTTGGAAATGCTAAGTCAGCAGCAACCAAAAGTTTGGATTGTGGGTGTGGTGACACAGCAACTGCAAAAACACTGATCCAGCCATTGTGGAAATGACAAACCAGCATTTTTTCTGTGAACTCACCATCTGCAAAAACACTTTGGGTGAACAATTTACACAATTAGAAGTGCAGAAAAAAAAAAAGAAAAAATAGAACATTATGGATGTAGAGGTAAAGTTACCTTCAGTAAAGTGTTCAAGGCTTTGTCTATGCACAAGGTTGTTGATAGAATCAGCTACTGTAGATTTCTTCCTAAATCTGCAGAAAAGTCAGTTTAACCATTCTGAACATGAATCATCAACACCAGAAAACAGTATCTTCCAGCTGGCCACCCATACAGTCACCAACACACCTCTAGTGCTCACCAGTCCTCTGTCATCTTACTACTACTACTACAAACTACAGTATATTCCATACAGAACTTAGTTAACAGGGTCCTCCTGGGATTCATCTTCCACCCTTTATGTGAGGAAATCTGCCCTGATGAAGGAAAGGGATAAGGGGGCTTTTTGATTCATTTTCTCTGTGTTTGTGTGTGTGTGTGTGTGTATCACAGCTGACTAAAAGACAGCCAGCTACAGCACATCCATCAGCAGCTGGGAAGATTCTACAGTGGCTGTAAATGGTAAGTAAATAAGCTCCAGACATTGCAGAATTGGAGCTAGAGACAGGACAAAAATCTAATTGACAAGAAAAATTAGATATTGCAGTAGTTTGAAGTTTGCAACTGCTGAAAACCCTGCTATGTAGTGTGACCTCTTGACTGACCCTCCTTTGAGCAGGAGGCTGGACTAGCTGACCTCCCGATCTGCTTTCCAACCTCAATTCTATCATTTCTATGAAAATAAATCTCTCTTTTCAACCAGTATGCCTTTCAAAACTTTCCCAGGAAGGGACTATTTACTGACTGAACAGTTCACACTCACTTTTGACAGGTGGCTTGAGCTTCCTTCATGGTGTTTCCTGCATTCAGAATGTCCTGGGGATCGAACGTCATCATCGCTTGCATTTCCAGGATGGTGGCGTAGGTCAGGGCATGGTACATACTGTCTTTGGTTCTGACAGAAACACAAGGTGCACAGTACAGCTCATTTCAGTGTATTATTACTTCTAGAAAGCAAACACAAATCCAATTCCAGAAACTTACCAGCCTGATGGGAACAAGGTTTAAAGGAACTAAAAAGCAAATGGGAAGAACATGCAAAAACAAGAGGAGATAGAGATTTATTCAGGAAATCTTGTCTGCAGCTCCATTTTTAACAGCTGCTATAATGTTCTAATTCTGAGCTGAGAATAAGTATTTAACATATATAAAGCACAGGATTTAACCACCTGACTAACCATTCAGGGACAGCAGACTCACAATGCGTTTTTTTTAATGAAGTAGCTAATGAATAATACAGCGTGTGACACAAATCCAGATATTCTTCTGACGTGGGACTGTTACTCAGGACAGACTGAAGGAGGTAACACAATACTGTAACCACGGCCAAAGTAGAAGCTTCTTCAAACTGATCTTCCCACCAGAAGCAGTCCAGTCTATGTCAAACATTACAGCTTCTTCCTCTCCCCATCTGCCAACATTCCACCCCAATCTCTTCAACTTTCATATTATTCTGGGGGTTTCAGGCAGTAGCTCTTTTGTGCAGAAAGTAAAACACATTAGGGTAAGGAAAACAATTAACATGCAGCGATTGCCAGCATCTTTCCTGTGGCAGGAAGAAGGGTTTATATATTGCTCACACTTACCACATTCAGCCACTACCTATGCATGACATAATCCTCTGCAAATGGATCAAAATACCTTCAAGCACAAAGGTCCAATAAAGACAACTCAGGAAATATGCTGAAGGGCAAGCTCAGATGAATTCCTGCTACAGGAACTCTCTGCAGACCTTGCTGATCCATCCCTGACAAACAGCATGACTTAGACAAATACTGCTGAAGAGCAGCAATTGCTATTGCACTTGTTTGTGCTTTTAGAACACAACAGATAGTTCTGTATGGCAGGGAATATTCGAGAATTCCTGCAGTCAAACAAGGATATCCTTGATATCCTTTCAACAGAACCTCCACCCTCGGCACACCTATTCTCAATACATGTACTTCAGGTCTTTCTTGCTTCAAATGAGCCACTCCATTTTCTTTTTCTCTCCAGGAGACAGTGGTGTGGTGTGCCAGCAGCGTGCCCTTGCTGCAAACAGAGCCAAGGGGCTGCATTAGGAGTGATGCAGCAGTCAAGGGAGGAGATCTGCCCCTCTGCTCAGCACTGGTGAGGCCACTCCTGCTGTACTGTGTCCAGTTCTGGGCTCCCCAGCTCATGGGCATGCTTGAGAAAGTCAAATGAAGAAGCTTGAGAAAGTCAAATGAAGGACAGGATTAAGGTGCTGACACATCTCTCCTACAAGGAAAGGCTGAGAGAGCTGGGACTGTTCTGCCTGGAGAAAAGACAGCTCAAGGGGTTCCTGTAACATATAGAAATACCTGAAGGGAGGAGGCAAAGGACAGAGCCAAGCTGACAGGACCTGAGCACAAACTGAAACACAGCAGGCTCTGTCTGAATACCAGGAAAAACTACTCTCAGGGTGACCAAGCACTGGCACATGTTGTCCAGAGAGCTTCCAGAATCTGGATCCCTGGACATATCCAAAACTCATCTGGACCCAGTCCTGATTAACTGTCTCTAGGTGGCTGTGCTTGAGAATGTGATCTCCAGAGAACCTGCCAACCTCAACCATTCTGATTCAATGGTTTTGGTTTAAGGGTGAAAGCCAAACATTAAACCTCAGACCATTTTCTTTCTCTGCTGGAAATACACTTGCTTCACCAGGTCTGAACTGAAAGAGAATTTTGAGGATAATTGAAGACAATTCTACATTAATCAATGATGTAAAAACTCAGTGTTGTGACTTGGATCCCTTTAAGTTTTCTAATAAGTCATACATTATTTATGCATTAATTCTTTTGCTTGATGGAGTAAAACATCCCTTAAGCATCCTCAGGAGTCCCTGATGTTTGGTTAGTGTTTTCCAGAGCCAAAAAATAAACAACTTGTCTACCCCAGAATCCCATCTCTACAACATTATGCAATAAAATCACCAAAGAAAAACTGAAGTGATGATATGATCTTGACTTTCTTTTTATATTTTTGGGGATCTAGGGATTAAAATCACTCCTAGTGCTGGCACAGACAGTGTTACAGACACCTGGTGCTTCCCTTGCCAACCTTCACACTGACAACAAAGGGCTCCTTTTTCCAACACACACAGGTACAGAAGAGATGTGCAGTGAACACCTTGAAACTCCCCAGCAGTCTGTGTTCTGGGGCTGTTCTTAATTCCTAGTTGCTTTCTCCATGCCCACAAGTTACCTAACAAGCTGCTTTACCCAACATCTACCAGAAAAGCCATTCTGGGAAATCCCCTCCCACCATAATAGTGCCATATGAGCCCCAGACTGTGCTGACACCCATCTCACCTCCAACCTAAGAACAACAGACAGGTAACAGAAAAATCAATTGAAAATCCAATGGAGTTAGGATAGCTCTGTCTTGGCCTCCTACATCAAAATTCTTTCAGTAGGATGATAATGTAGAAAAGAAAGTGAACATACTACAAAATGCCATCCTGATGAAGTGCTCCTGTTCATTTGATTATTCATAAGCCTCAGTGGGCACAGAGAAACTTCATCATTTATTTATTTAAACAGAACCCTTCCAAAGGTTCAAATTCAAAGCACAGGCAAGGCACTGAAATAGCTCCCTTCCAAAACTGTAGTAACTGGATTTCAACATCAAAGCAGATAAATCTATAATTCACCACACTACAAGGAAAACTGGTAATTTTCACATATACATGGTGAAGAGGGATTTCCCTCTTCAGTAGTTTGCTTCTGATACCAAATTACCCCTGCCCTAAACAGTAGTTTCATCTATTTTGTTTCTAATATGTAAATTGGATTATAATTAATCTTCATCACTAGTCAACTCGTAGCTATCTACATCAGTTTTTAATTATTTTTTTTTTCCAGGGGCTGGGAGGTGGGTAGAAATGCAACCAAATGTAACAGTTAACTAGACTATTTATATGAACCATACAATTACAATTGCCAGTTACATCCTGGCATATTGCCAGAAGTTTTAAGGCCTACATTTTTTATGGATGGATACAGAATGAAACTCAATAGCCTTTTTTTCCTTCTTTTCATTCCTCAGCAGCACTTTACCCAGGACATGGTTGGAGTTAACAAGCCTTTATGACAGAAATGCAACTAATATTCTGATTAATGACTTATCCCAGTAGTTGGTATCACATGGCTGAAGTAGAGGATTAGAAGTAATATCTTTAGGCACATATGAATTTATGCCACATGCCTGTTCTCCAGCTATGATGCAATCATGGTCATCTTGTAGCACTGACCTTTCTTGAGAGCTGGTGGAGAACACTTGGATTTCTGCTTGAAAATAAGTACCTAATTGAGGATGGTGACCAAAAAGCTTGTTTTGGTTTTGGTCTCAGGTGTACCCAAGAGTGAGAGATCAAGATCCAAATCCAAACCACACAGGGGAATGTGGTCACATGGGGCCTGAACACTTTCTTCAGATTTGATCAGAAGTTTCACTTCATGTCCAAACAACCCACTGGACCTACTGCAGGGGCTTCCATACAAACTCTGTTTTGATGATTTTTCCATCAAAGTGTACTTGTTTCCTATTAAAAAGTCCCCACTAGTAATAAGTTTACAACCAACACCTTTCTAACCAGCCACCAGCCTGGTTCCCTAGTTACCACAAGCTGCCAGTAATCTGGTAAAAGCCAAAAGGCTGCAGTTCAAGAGAAGCCCTGAGCCTTTCTGAGCTAAGCTGTTCTCCAGAATTCAGAATCTAGGAAGTTCTTCCAGCTAGGAGATGAACTCAACAATTAAGTCAGTTTTGGCAGCAATGTTTTTATTTACAAAGGCTAAAAACATGGTGTTCTTCCAGACTCTAGGCATAAAAAGATAAAAATACCCCTAGAAACAATGACCTTTTCCATATTCTTGACATTCCTTACAATAAATAGCTAACTCAAGCTTCCTGCAAAGCTGTGCTCCATCTCAATCTCAACGTGTTATGCCAAGTGCTTCCCCTTGCTCTTCCAACACTCTCAGTCTGACAATCACACAAGGTTCACAGAATGTTAGGGGTTGGAAGGGACCTAGACGATCATCTAGTCCAACCCTCCTGCCACAGCAGGATCACCTAGACTAAGTCACCCAGGAACAGATCCAGGTGAGTCTTGAATGTCTCCAGAGATGGAGACTCCACAACCCCCCTGGGCAGCCTGTTCCAGGCTCTGTCACCCTCACTGAGAAAAAGGTTTTCCTCGTGTTGACCCTAAACCTCTTGTGCTCCAACTTGCACCCATTGCCTCTCATCCTGTCGTTGGATGACATTGAGAAAAGTCTGGCTCCATCCTCTCTACACTCACCCT
>JAABPQ010019886.1:0-12992 GCA_033439865.1 Alcedo quadribrachys
CTCCCCAGACCCCACTGTACGACTCAGGCTGTCACTCCTCACCAGTGCCACCCCCCCAAAGACCCCACTGTGCCACTCAGGCTGTCACTCCTCACCAGTGCCACCTCCCCAAAGACCCCACTGTGCCACTCAGGATGTCACCCCTCACCAGTGCCACCTGCCCAGACCCTGCCATGCTACTCAGGCTGTCAGCCCTCACCAATGCCACCTCCCCAGAGGCACCTCTGGCCTGAGGTGGTGGAGTTGAGCACTGTGGCTGGGCACCACCACTGGCACTGCCTACAGCCACACAGGACGGGTGTCCCTGTTTTTCCAGGGGCTTGTGCTGCACCCAGACTCTGAGAGGAAGGGTAGAAAGGGAGGAGGGGTCCAGCCCAAACCTCACGGTGTGAGGGACTTCTGGGACCCTTCTGGGACACAGCTCAAGATGGAAACTGCCAGCAGCTGCCAGAGCACCGTGAGCCCCCAGGACGGACAGACAGCAGGACAGGGCTCACAGTGGTGACCAACTGTTGTCTCTTCAGTTACAGTGCCCGGGCTGGTGTCTCCTTTGCCACCCTGTTACCAGTCAAGGCAGCTGGAGAAACCCCAGCCCAAGCTCACAGCATCTGATTGTTTGACTAACAGAAGCTGGCTAGAGAGGGGAGGATAAACTCGGAATCAGGCGGTGCTGTATTTAGCAAAGTGATTATTTATTTTCCTGCACTAGGGATACCTCCGCCCGCTGGCAAAGCAAAAAAAAAACGTGTTAAGTTTTCACGGTGTATTATGAAATCATATACAAAAAAAAAAAGAAAAAAGAAAAAGCAGCGGCCTCAACGTTGTGTGAAGAGACACATCTTGGGGGGAACACAGACCAAAAAAATACAGCCCAAGTCCTAGTGAGCGCCTGGCTCGTCCAGCAGCTCCCCACCTCAGTTCACAAGTGCATCATGGATTCGAATTCGTCGATGCGCTGTTTGGTGTTTCCTTTTCTAATCCTCCGGTAGGAGATTGTGTTGTATCTGGAGTAGCTGTGTCTGGAGATATCATTTTTTTTCCCCAGGCTGAGCTGCTCCCCTAGTTTCTCCACCTGGGAGTTGCAGCCGGGGCTGGTGGGGGAAGATGCCTCCTTGCTGCTGTCTGGCTGCTTTAGGCAGGACCCGTCGCTGTTCTCCTTCTTCATGTCGATCACCTGAACCTCATCCTCTTCTGTGTCTTCCTCCTGCTCCTCTGCTTCCTCCTCCTCTTCCTCCTCCTCCTCGGCCACATTCCCTCTCCCGTCGGCGCTGGCTGGGGGGGTCTCTGCCACCTCCACCCCCAGGCTGGCCACCGTCCCCGGCTCCTCACTGCCCGCCGCCGTCCCCTCGCCGCCCAGCCCTGCGGCGACACGGAGCGCGGGTGAGGTCGGGCTCGGTGCTGCCTTGGTGGCCCCACCATAGGTGCTCTCCATGGGGCCCCACTCAGTGACTTACCAGCTCCTGCCACCAAAGCAGCCGTCCTGCAGAGACCGCCCGGGGAGCAGCACCCGGCCGAACCCCCATCCCCACGGGTGCTCAAATCTACTTTGGACCTTTCTGCCTTCAGAGCTTTCGGGTCTTCTCAAACTCACCTCTAAGGCCACCTGCCCTTGCATTTTCTTAATGCCCATCTCCTTTGTAGCACCCTTCCCGCAGACCCCTCCCCACCACCTTCCTTTAAAAGGGAAGGTGATGCGGGTGCCGTGGTCCAGGCTTGAGGAGGGACGAGCAGCACAGCACCAGCACCAGCACCAGCACCCCTCCTGCGCCCCGGAACAGCAGGAACTGCCACCCTGAACACCCTTGAGCTGCCTCTGCCCTCCTGGCTCCATGGCTGCCAAATGCCTTTGGCAGGGTCCTGTTTGTGCTGTCACAGCATCCCCGGTGCCACTGCCTCGGACACGATTAGCCAACCCTCACTCCAGAGCTGCTGCCCCTTCCCCATGGGGCAGACCCCCCAAGGGGGCTGTGCTGCTGATGCAGCAGGACTCCACGGGTCACAGCCCTCCCGGGACACGTCCCTCCTTCCGAGGTGGCCAACCAAGCTGAGGTGGCCACCTCCTGTTTGTCCTCTTCTGGCACGTCCACATTAAATGATGCTTTAGTGTCGAAACAAATGGTCTATTCAACATTTTGCCTGTGGGGTCCTGAGTATTAATTAGACTAAATTGGTTAGGTACTAAAAAGCTGCCTGCAATTTGGAGATAAAGTGCTTGTGGCTGGGGGGAGGGAGTGCGGGGGGGGACTGTGCAGGATCATTTAATAGGTTTTATTGTGTGCTCATAAAGCAGCACAGCTGGAGTACAGATGTCAGCCCTGAGTGGGAGCCTCCGTCGTGATTCACCTCCTCACAGCCGAGGCAGTTGCTATGAAATATTATTTTGCCCATGATAAATATTTGTTTTCCTTTTCTTAATCAAGGCAAAGTTTCTGTTACAGCCCCTGCATCTTCTAGAGCTGTGTTTGATGACACCAGCTTTGCCAGGTCTGTGGCAGCTCCTCTGGGCTCTGCTCTTCTCTGCTTCTGTGGCAGCTGAGATACAGAAAATATCCAGCATGGTGGGTGTGTCGATGACAGGAGGGACCCAGCATGGCTGGGTACGGGGGGCCACCAGCCCTGTGCCCCCACCCTGGCTGGGGTCAGTGGCTGGGAGAGCATCATTGGCAGCCCTCAGCCCACTGCTGCCAAACCAGACTGAGTGAAAGATAACTTGGTGAATCAGGCAGGAGAAGAGTTTGGGCTCTGAGGCTGCACAATTTGGACTGACAGCCTCCCGAGGTTTTCCTCGGAGCTCCCCATCATGGGACAGAAGGTAAAGAATCTCCCAGCCTCAGAAGGCCTCCTGGGCACTACCCTGTGGTCATGGAGATGGGCACAAGCCTCCAGAAGAAAGACACTGGCCATGTTCTCTAAGGTGCAACGACTATGGGTGAGAAATGAGCCACTGCTCTGCAGAACAACAACCCTGACTGGATTAAAAAATACCCAGAGCCACCTGCATCTGAGTGCCCTCCAGGGCTCATCACTGTGGCCTCCCCTCACCCAGCAGTTCCCATACCTTCCTCCGGTCCCTGTCCGTCGGTCCCCGTGTCCCAGGCACCAGCCGATCCCTGCTGTAGCATCCCATCACTCTCCTCTTGCTTTCCTTTAGGAAACAAAGCATGAGAAAGGGGCTGGTGGGGCAGGGGGTGACAGCAGGGAGGGCTGGAGGGTAGCAGGTTGGCAGCAGATGAACGAGTGGCTAGGACTTTTAGTCACAAACATCTCATCACGTCCTCTGGAGCTCATCACTCACGTTTGTCCCTAACTCAGAGTTGCTGTTGCATATACCAAGGGTTGGGAGTTTTGATGTATTACATCCCATTCTTTAAAACTATACATAAAACAGAGGTGTTTTGTTTTTTTCCCAGTTAGAATTATAGAATTGTTTTGGTTGGAAGAGAACTTTAAGCTCATGGAGCCCAACCATCCCCCAGCACTGCCAGGGCACCACTGCTAACCCATGTCCCTCAACACCACAGCTCCACGGGGGGCTTGGAAACCCCTCCAGGGATCACAGGGACTCCACCACCGCCCTGGACACCCCTGGAGGGGAAAGACATTTTTTGCCTTACCTTGGCATTGCTTCTCTCCAGCAAAATCCCCACGAGCTACGTCCTCCGCCAACGAATTTCTGCTTTCCTCCTGGTCTCTTTTTGCAGGTGTCACGTCAGGGCTCGGGTCCGTGTCCTCGTAAGGAACCGTCCCCACAGAGTTTGTGATGCCGTCGATGAGCTGGAGCGGGCCCTTCTCCGCGGCTCCGCTCCCGTTGCACTCGGGCATGACGGGTGCCGCCGGGACCTCTTCTGTCATGCTGAGGACCCTGCTGTGCCGTGCCCGTCGAGGCACCTCAGGGGGCCACCCCCCAGCTCCTGCTCCCCGGGGTGGGGAGCCGCCCCTCGCCCCTTTTCCCCCAGGGGTTCGGTCCCCCCACGCG
The DNA here is from genome assembly GCA_033439865.1 of Alcedo quadribrachys. Classification (NCBI taxonomy): domain Eukaryota; kingdom Metazoa; phylum Chordata; class Aves; order Coraciiformes; family Alcedinidae; genus Alcedo; species Alcedo quadribrachys. The sequence goes on from JAABPQ010019886.1 coordinate 3,977, forward strand.
AAGGGGTCACCGCGCGTCTCCTGTGCCACGGCAGAGCCCCGGGGTCCACGGTGGCACCATCAGATGTGCCGAGGGTTTGCCAGCGGGCTCTGGCCACGGGGGCGATCCAATCAGCACCTCGCTTGTTGCCGGGGCTCGTCCCGTTGCATAATTAAACGCACCATTTTAATTTACATAAACAAACAATCTGAAGCAAGGGAGCTTTTGTGTTGGCGCGGAGACCGGGTCTTTCAGCATGTCAGCCCCGCGGTAATAAGCAGAGATGTTGTCCTCTGGCACAATGGCTCTTTGTGTCCCGGCTTGGTCACAGGGACGACGATTGTTCGGGGCCTCTAATCCCCCACGGGTGACCACCTTCCTCAGCGCCGCTGCCACCTAAACCAGCTTAACATTCCCCAGGGGGTTTGTGTGCTGATAAACCTCGCCGTGCCGCTGGACGGACAATGGGCACATTCTGCTGGGGGGAAGGAGCCGTGACCCCCGCACACGGCAGCGCACCGAGCTCTCTGCACAGGCGCCCCGACCCGCCAGCAGGGCCACGTTCTGTCTCAGAGCCACAGGATCATCAGATCCTTCTGGTTGGAAGAGACCTTTCAGATCATCGAGTCCAGTCATCCCCCAGCACTGCCAGGGCACCACTGCCCCATGGCCCTCAGTACCACAGCTCCATGGGGAGCTTGGAAACCCCTCCAGGGGTCACGGGATCTCCACCCCTGCCCTGGGCAGCCTGGGACAACCCTGGACAGCCCTCAAGGGGAAGAAATTGTTCCTCAGCTCCAACCTCAACCTCCCCTGCGACAGCTTGAGGCCAGTTCCTCTTATCCTCTTGCTTGTTCCTTTGGAGCAGAACCCAACCTCCCCCCTGCCTCCAGCCTCCTGCCAGGAGCTGCCAGAGCCAGAAGGTCTCCCCTGAGCCTCCTTCTCTCCAGGCTCAACAAGCCCAGGTCCCTCAGCTGCTCCTCCCCACACTTCTGCTCCAGACCCTTCTCCAGCTCTGTTGCCCTTCTCTGGCCACACTCCAGCCCCTCAATGTCCTTCTGGGAATGAGGGGCCAAAACTGACCCCAGGATTTGAGGGGTGGCCTCCATGCTCTAAACAATCACTGTCTTGCTCCTGCTGCCACACCAGTGCTGACACAGCCAGCATGCTGGTGGCTTCTTGGCCACCTGGGCACTCTCTCATCTCCAGCTGCCTGGGACCAGGGAACCGCAGTTCTGGGCGCAGCTGTGGAAACTCTCCTTAAAGGGGTTGGCACTTACCTCAGTAATATATTTATCAGCAGGACCTAAACCAACAGGGGAACCTTCTGCAGAGGGAAGCAGGGGGATTGGCCAAGCAGCACTGGGGTGTTTCTGACCGTAGCTGAACTTATCCCAGCCCTGATGCCCAAAGCCTGGTTTACATAAGAGGGTAATCTCCTGCTCTGAATGACTTCTTGTGTTCATACAACATTTTTGACATCTTTGGGCTTCAGGATTTGGAAATCCTCTTGTTGAGTTCAGACCTGGATTAGAAATGGATCCAAAGCCTTTCCACTGGTTTTGTTCATCTGTATGTTTGCGTCTTTAATTAAACAACTTTTTTACCATTGTTAACAGAAAGGAGTTTATTGTAATTGATCTATAAAAATCAATCCCTTGCTGTCAAAACTCATCCAAGAAAAATGGATTGTGAGGTTTGAAAGTGAGTTTGAAAGTGAGGTGACCTCAGGATTAGAGGGTGGGTACCTAGCATGGGGTAAAAATGAAAGGCTGGGTACTCAGCACAGGGTGATGATGAAGGGCTGGGTACCCAGCACAGGGTGATGGTGAGAGTCCTGTATCCCACTTGGAGCAGTCAGCACGAATCCTGCACCAGAGGTAGAGCATGGGGCAAAATCCTGTCCAGACTTCAAATCTGAAATAACCTGAAGCTGAAAACATGGCACCCTGACAGGCAGGGAGCCCTGCTGACCCAGGAGCCACAACAGCTACCACTGGGACAGGACAAGGACAAGTCCCATCCCCATCTAGAACCCGCCTGCCTGACTTCTTGATTGCAAAAAAGACACTGAAACAATTTCAGGTTATTTCCCGGTGCCACCACCAGTTGTCCACAGGGCACATCTTGAGCATACACTTGGCTGCCCCACACATGGGCACCAGAGCAGCTCTAGCTGCGTAAGCCACATCACCACCATGGGAGATGCAATGTCACCTGAAAGCCGGGTGACCTTCATTCTCTCCAGTCTAAACCTCCCTCTTTCAGTTTAAACCATCACTTCTTGTCCTGTCCCAGCAGGCCCTGCTAAAAGTCTGTCCCCAACTTTCTGACAGACCCCTTGAAGCCCTGAAAGGTCATGAGAAGGTCTCAATCTCAGCAACGTCCAGGGCTTGACTTTTAATCTGCAAGAGGAGAGCAGAAGAGCATGTGCAGGATAGTACCACTGGATCTGAAATGGTCCCAGCAGAAGCCACAACCTGTTTCATAGTTTTCCGGGGAAAACAAAACCCAAAACAACCCACAGTGTTCTGCAGCAGAAATTAAAGGCCAAGAGAACCCAGAAAAAAAACCAAACCAACCCTGAGATATTGCATGGTAGCTGATGCAGAGTCCTGAGTTCAGGGAGGGGTTCCCTGGGTCTGGGTGCTGGGCAAAGATAAGCTGTTAAGAACCCACACAAGGTCAAGCTCTGTAGCATTCAGCAAATTAATTGAAGTTCTAAGTTTAAAAAGGAATTGCATTCTTCCCAGCAGCCACGCTCCTCTCTGCAGTAAACTCACATTGCCCCCTTGATCCGGGGGGGATGAAGGAGGAAGGGCAATAATCCCTTGCTGGATAGGAAATGCAGCAAACCCCTCAACGGCCCCACGACCCATGAGGACATCTCCTTCTGAAGGTCCAGAGCACCTCCTGCAGCCCCAACCCCATGAGCATCCCCACATAGGACTGCCCATGGTCCTCCTGCCCCAGCTGCCAGCAGGCAGAGCAGGGATCCTTCCAGAGTGCTCTTTGTGAGGAGAAATGCCACTTCAAGAGCTTTCTCACTCACTTTGCTATCTATTTGCTTTTCCTGTCAGCTCCTTCCTCCCCTCCCATCCCCTCATCCCCTGCCACCCACATCCTGTTTTTGATCGTGGCCGTGAACATCTCACGTTGTCATCCTGCAGCAGCCCGAGCACACACTGCTGCTGCTGGAAGGGCATCGTTTATTTGCTCTTTCTTAATGCCTTTCTTCAGATGATTGGGTGTCCAGGCTCATCCAGCCCTCGCACTCTAAAAGCAAACACGTACAGAGCCACAGACTGGTCTGGGTGGGAAGGGATCTTTCAAGATCACCCAGTCCAACCTCCCCACAGGGAGCAGGGTCATCTGCACCCAGAGCAGGGTGCTCAGAGCCCCCCTCAACCTCCCCTGTGATGGTGCCAGGGTTTCCCTGCCCTGAGCCTGTTCTGCACAGTGCCAGCTCGGCAAGATTCCCAGCAGTGCCAAGGTCCACACCCCCAGAAGGCTCCGTGCTCAGGTGGCCTGGCCAGAATCTTACCAGATTTGAGAAAATCCTCACCAGCTATATGTAATTATATAGATGGATTTAGACCTCTTTAAGGTGAGAGAAGTCAAGCAGAGGGTTGGAATTATCCTGGAGGGACAAGCAGGTTTGTTTTGTACCCAGACACAATTGCAGGTGGCATGCTGGGGACCTCCTTAGAGATCTGTGCCTGGGATGAGGTCCCTCTGCAGTCCTGGGGCTGCAGGAGATGCCCCTTGGGCTGATGTTGCACTGCTGGTCTGCAGGAAGATCATCAGCCCTTCACAGGTCTTCAGGAGCAGACAGTTCTGGCAGCAAGATTAACCTGAAAGTTTATCTGAAGTGATTTAATAAATATGGGCATAGCTGTGAAGAGAAAGAGAAATTTCATTTCCCTCTCAGGCAGCACTGTTTGTTCAGCCTGACCAACCTAATAATGTTTTTTCAAATGCAATTGGAAGAATTTTAACCATAATTTTAATACCTTGCGTGGTGACTCATTCAGCTTTTGATGGCACAGACCAGGCGGTTGTTTGCCACCCAGGCATGGCTGTGACAGGATTTCCTGGCCCTTTCAGAAACCTCAGGCTAAAACCACTATCTTCCCTCCAAGATGAACCCCCGAATAAAAACAACCTGTCTCAAGCACTTCCCTAATGAATGAATGCACTTGGGGCAGCAGAACCTGGGCTGGTGTTTGACAGCATTAAGCAGGTGACAGTTTTATGGGCCAAGGCAGTGATTTCTTTCAGCATGGAAAGTTAAATTCACATTCCATATGAGAGACAGCACAAGAAGGACCTGTTGGAGCCGGGACAGGGGAGCAATGCTGGGAGAGCTGGAACCCTCTGCTGGGATAGACTGGGAGAGCTTGGGGGGTTCAGCCTGCAGAGGAGAAGCTCCAGGGAGACCTTCTGGGGTCTGTCAGGGCTTCAAGGGCCTGTCAGAAAGATGGGGAGGGAATGTTGGGACAGGACAAGGGGTGTTGGGTTAAACTACAAGAGAGAGATTTAGACCAGAAAGAAGGAAGAAATTTTTGATGCTGAGGGTGGTGAGACCCTGGCCCAAGCTGCCCAGAGAGGTGGTGGCTGCCCCATCCCTGGCGCCATCCGAGGTTGGGGGGGCTCTGAGCACCCTGCTCTAGTTGCAGATGACCCTGCTCCCTGTAGGGGGGTTGGACCTGGAAAGGTCCCTCCCATCCCAAACCGTGGCAGGATTCTGTGGTTCTTGCAGGGTCTAGGTGACAGCTGGTAAGAGATGAGAAAGCAGCAGCAGACAGGGTTTGTTTTGTAGTTCTGTCTGCCCCAGTAGGGAACAGAGCCCTGCTTTGGAGGTTCCCCAGCAGAGAGGGGAGTTCACCCTTTATTTTTCCTACACACATTCTGAGCCTGCACCTCCTCGAGCCTCCCGGGGCAATGCCCTTCACGGGCAGCCCCACACCCAAACCAGGGAGCTGCGAGTGTGCTGCTGGCCCCTCCAGCACACCCACGGGCATCACCCACCACAAACCACGGGTGAACCTCTGCCCTTCGTCTCAGAACGTTACCACTCGAGGTGTCTCTCTGTCACACACTCTGCCCTCCATCCTCTTTGCAATGGGACTCTCACTGCGTTTAGCAGAAGCATTTGCTCTATTTAAAGACTTTTCAGAAGTCTGTGACCAGCAACAGGAAATAAATAGCTGTCAAATTTGCATTCAGTTAAAAAAAACCAATGTTATTTACACTAAAGTATGCTGTGGAAGTTCCGCAAAGGTCCTTCACAGTTCAGAGCTGGACATTTTTCGTGTTAATGAAGAGGTCCACAGTGTGCTCTGATTAAAAACTGAAATAATTTTTTTTAAAAACCAGGGTGTCTTAGCGATCCTGAGGACTGCCGTGCAGCGTCACCCCCTGTGAGCCGCTGCCGTCTGTCCCGCTCCCACGGGCAGAGCCCCAGGCACGGAGGAGGATGAGGAGGGTGAAGTCAGACCCGACTTTCTTCCTCCTCCACCGCCCGGTGAAGGCCCGGAATGAATTTCAGAAGATGCTTTCGGACGCTGGCTCTCCTGCTTTTCCGCGGCAGGGTCCCAAAGCTGCTGGAGCAGGCTCTCGCCTCCCAGAGCGGGGACACGGAGCCGCTGCTGGCCAGGCTGATGCTGCGGATCCTGCGCAGGGATGAGGAGCCGGCAGCGCCGTCCCCATCGCGGGGACAGAAGCAGTCATCGTCCACGCTGGACTGCCGGCTCAGGCTCTCGGCAGCCGAATCCTCGAAGGCAGCGCTCTGGTAGAAGCTGTCCTCGCTGCCCAGGGTCATGGAGCTGAGGCGGCTGCGGGAGCTGCTGTCGCTGGAGAAGCGAGGCTTGGTGGGGAAGAAGGGTCCCGGAGCGCTGCAGCCACCCAGCGGGGTGGGCTCGTCCAGCTCCAGCGCTCCCAGCGCATCGTTGTCGTTCACCTCCCCTGGAAGCAGAAGACGAAGGGGAGAGTTATCCACCGCCGTCTGCTCGGGGATATGACTAGGTAACCCGTCAGGGTGCCTTCCAACCCACACCGTTCTGAGGCTGGGGAGCAGGACGCCTGTGTGCGGTGGCCGCGGGGAAAAGTCGCGTCCAGCAGCTCAGCGCAGGGGGCAGCCCCTCGCCCTCGGGGGCAGCCCCTCGCCCTCGGGGGAAGCCCCTCGCCCTCGGGGGAAGCCGTGTCCTGGCTGTGGGGTGCTGTCCCCCCCACCGTGCCGCCAAAGCTTCCCCCCGAGCAACCCATCAACCAACCAACCAACTAACACTCCCCCCACACGGAGAGTTCCAAAGAGGAACAGAAAACACTTTGCAACACATCAGAGCGTAGAAAAGAGCCAAGCAGCGTGATGCTTTAGTCGGGCAGCATCCAAATTCGGTACTCGCGGGAGGGGAAAAAAAAAACAACCCAAAACTCTCCAGGGGCAGCTTTCATTCACAGAGGGAAAAGAAAGCAGAGGAAAAGCCAAGTTACAGAGTCGCTTTTCTGCAGAAACCCCCTCAGCGCTGCGGTTTCCGAGCGGCCGGCGAGGGACGTACCGTGCAGCAAGAGCCGCTCCCGGCCGAGCAGCGAACGCAGCTCCACCCACTTCTGCTGCAGGCTTTGCTGTGGGGAGAAGAAGAGGTCTCTGTCACTCACACCCCCCCCCCTCGGGGACACAACACACGCGTGAAGATAACAGCGAATTCACAAAGCACGAGTTTGCCCCTCTTTGTTTTGTTTTGTTTTGTTTTTTTACTGAGGCAGTTTTCCCAGGGATAGCAAAGTTCTTGCAGAAAGAACAATCCTGCTCGTGGCCCCGGTGCTTTGGATGAGGTCCTGGGCATGTCTGGTTTGAAAAGCAGGAGACTGAAATCTGGAGAGCTTGTGTGTGCAGACACCAGCTCACCGAGCCTGGGATGGGCACCCTGCTCCTGGGTCCAGGGGTGGCACTACCAACCAGCTCCATGCCACCCTGTGCATGGTGCTACATGCCAGATAACACCCAGCAACCCTTTGCTTTCCCTCAGTACCAGGTCAGCCTTTGGTGTAAAAATAAACTGTTGTGCAGTTGATTAGAAAAAGAAATAAAATATAACTTTTTTTCTCTGCCTGGCTATAGTCTCAGTAGGTTCTTCCCCATCAAGCCACATGAACTGGAGCTCCTCAGGGAGATGGACAGGCCCACGAATCACACATTACACACCCAGACAGCTTGGATTAAGCTGGCGTGGGCAATCCTGTTACAGCATTTTCTTTATTCCTATTGTCCACACTTTGGAAAAAATGGACCAAAAGATGAGTACACCAGCCCAGCTGCAGGGACTCTTTGGGCAGCACTGGCACAGCAAGTGTCTGACCCAGGGGGATAGCTGCAGGGGGATCTTCTCAAGAGCACTGGGAGCAGACAGACAGGATCCCCCCCCTTGGCTTCCTGGGCAGTTTAAAAAGTAGGTTTTGGCAGTTTATAATTCAGCTAAACCTAGGGAATGATATGAGATACCAAAGTGAGAGACCAAACACCTCCTAGTCCTGATTTCCCCCATGTACCAGTGGCAGGACAGTCAGAATTACTGCCACACACAGTTTCACGCTGGTGAAACCACACACGCAACCCCGGGATGCTTCAGGCATCACCACCTCACCCCTCAGTGTGGCAGCAGGGATGGGTATGGCCAGAACTGGGTTCTCCCTGGCACACCCACTGTGGCACGAGGCCGTGGGGCCAGGCACACGCCCAGACCTCGCTGCAGATGTTCAGCACTTCTGGGAACAGCTGCTGTCTAAAAACTCCCCTCTTGAAACACAACCTTTCTCAGCAGATCTTTGAGCTTTGTGGTTTATCATTTCCCTGGAAGGAGGGGGGGGTGGGGGTGTGTGTGTGGCCCATTTCTGATGACTTTAATGTTTTCTTCATCCAGATTTCTGAGGGTCCACACCAGTTTCCCACGGAGCACTGACTGTGGCTGGGATGGAAGTGTCCTGCTGCTGCTTCTCCCAACACATCTCTCCAGCCCTGGGGTCTGTCTTGTTTCTCACCATGTCTGGATTAACCAGCCAGTTCTCAGCATCCCTGACCACCACGCCAGATCCCTCGAGCACCGAGATCATGGTCACCTGCAGTGACACACAGGACCAGCATGATCCCTGTGCTCACATCGGTCTCACAATGCCTACAACCACTCCAGGTTCACGGAGGTTCATCCCAGAGCCCATAGGTAGCACCAGAACAGCCTCTGGGCTGGGCTCTCCCAGCTCTTCCCACCAGCTGAGACTCTCCAGCCCCTTGGCCAGTTTTGCCTCCAAGAGAGAGAAAATAACAGCTGGCTGTGGGGGAGCAATGCCCAAAACCATGGCAGCTGCTCCAAAAGTATCTGCCACAGTCCACGTCAGTTTAAAAAGTCTTGGAGAGGAAACTAAGTTCATGGAGGTCTCACCCTGGTCTCCCTGCCCCTCCTCATCCTCTAGGTTGAAGTGATGCCAAGACAGTGACCAGGACCTTGGGGTCCTCTGCTGCTGCCCTCTGAGACAGGGGCAGGTGTGGGAATACTTAGAGAGTTACAGAAAATATAGTGTGGAAAAATTACTACCAGATAAATACCCAGAAAACAGGACAGGGACCGTGGCTGGTGTCCCTGGACACACGAGTGTCTGCCCCTGCCAGGATGCCCAGCCCCACCAACACTCACCTACCCACACTAGCAATGAATCCACAACAGCCCTCTATATTTGTCAGCAGATAAAGCAATTAATTACCTTCAGTAAGTGCAGCTTGGTCTCGAGCTCCATTTTCCGCAGGAGCATGGCCCCGTTGACAGTTTCCAACCTGTGGAGAACAGGCTGTGTTGGCATGGGAAGGGAGAGGAGAGCTGAGTGCTGCCAAGCCCCACTGAAGGTCCAAGAAGGACATGGAGGGGCTGGAGCGTGGCCAGGGAAGGGCAACGGAGCTGGGGAAAGGTCTGGAGCAGAAGTGTGGGGAGGAGCAGCTGAGGGACCTGGGCTGGTGGAGCCTGGAGAGAAGGAGGCTCAGGGGAGA
>JAABPQ010019888.1:0-21746 GCA_033439865.1 Alcedo quadribrachys
GGTCTTAAGTGTCTCCAGAGATGGAGACTCCACAACCTCCCTGGGCAGCCCATTCCAGAGCTCCGTCACCCTCACTGTGAAGAAGTTTTTCCTTGTGTTTACCCAAAACTTCTTGTGCTCCCACTTACTCCCATTGCCTCTTGTTCTGTCATTGGATGACATTGAGAAAAGTCTGACTCCATCCTCCCTACACTCACCCTTAACATATTTGTAGACATTGATGAGGTTTTCCCTCAGTCTCTATATGTTCAGCCTGACAATCCCTGAAAGTCTGACAGAAACAGCCAGAAGAGAGCCCCACTGAAAACAGGAGAGGAATGTGGGCACTTCAGTCACTTTGTCCTTTTTTGACCAGTCAGTTTTGTCTAGATGGTCACAAAACCATGGTGCCTTCTTGCAATCCCCTTTCTCCAATATCCATTTTTCACGCAGCATTGAATCTCTTGGTCTAATATACTCAGACCATAAACTGTTCTAGGCAAGGACTGCCTTCTCAGCAGTTATTATTTAAACTGAGAACAGTATATCCCATCTTGACATTCTGTAACAAGATTCAGAGGTTAGGTGAGCTGATTTTGTTTTACTTTAGAGGATTTATAAAAAAGCAGCAAATTTGTGCATACTCACATAGAAAGAGATAAAAAGAAAGAGAATGTTACTGCCTTTTGTTATGAGATTGGAAAAAGGAGAGTTAGCATAATAATACATAACACAACAACTTCTGCTACTTTAGCACAAGATGTTCTTATATGAAACAAAAAAAAATATATTTCCTGTGCCTACAACAGGAAGCTCTTATCACTGCAGCTTCAAATTATTTCATTTCTATGGTTGGGAGTTACATATTTCAAATGGAAACTCTTCTTGGTTTCTATTTTGCCCTTTACTTTGTCATTTGTAAAAATCTGTAGAACTGTAATTTCTTTGTTGTCCAACTTCTCCTTGTTGGGGTTTTTTTATGTTACAAAGAATTTCTGCCAGTATACGTCAGAATGAAGTTGCCAAACCCAAGGGAACTCCAAATGCTAGGGTGACAGAAAATCATGACTTCATAAAAAAAAAATGTAATGATGTTTTTTTAGCAGGTTTGCTTTGCAGTCTGATCATTTTGTTAACCTCCTTGCTGTTTATAAAGAAAGGTAATTTCTTTCAAGTCTGCTCTCTCACTGGAGCTACTAGGCAGAATGTGTATGCAGCACAGCCAGGATTGCAACCCAGGAATTATCTTTCTCACTTTTTAGAAAACTGATGCTTAAACAGCATTCCACAAAAATGAGGGCATATTATATGTGTAACAGCAGAAGTATCATATGACATATTGGTAATCTGTTCAGATCACAATAATATATTTTATTAAACAAATTTTAAATTGCCACTGTCTTCCCAAAGAAACAACAGCACTAGATAAACTCTAGTTCCCATTGAACTAAGTAAAGTCATAGTATATGACTACCTAATTTTAATATTTCTGTGTTTTACATCTTTTAAACTCTTTAGTGTACACATTAAGCTGCATCTTCCACATATAATGCAATAGTCAGATAAATCCATCAGCTTACTTTTTTAGAACTGGTCTTTAACATCTGCTAAGAAGCTGATTTACAATGTTTTTGCCTACAAAAAATGGATAATTTCCAGATTATTTTGGTTTACTGTGGTGAGGAAGACATACCAAGTACAGTGTGATACAATTCAGGTATTCACATCAGCAATAGGTGATAGGTGTTAGATTATTGAGCAAAATATCAAGCAAAGATAGCTATGTGCTGCCTTGTCACAATTACACAGATCAACAATAAACTGAAGTTCTAGGTTCCCATTGATAATGTTTTCAATCAATAAATCATTACTTAAATAGAGAACTACACCCCTCCTTCTTGTACTAATACAGCTTTTTCTTTTTCACTGTTTGTTTTTTCATTTATTTACCCATGACATTATGATTGATATGATGATGCAGAAATAACCTAGTCAGATGGTCACAAAAGCATTTTATTCAAGGAAACCTCAGTGACAAATCATGGGAAGTTTAGTTTCTGATGACAGAAATCCTGTACTTGAGCAGGCACTAACTCCAACTGAAAAGTTTCTAGTAGAAATCTGTGAAATAAAAAATCAAGGGTTTGTTGTTTTGTTGGGGTTTTTTTTTAGGGTATCACTAGGTGATATAATGGAAGTGTTTCTGATAGGTTGAAATTAGAAACTATAGTACATTTAAGGAAAATATAACACATGTATTTGAGACAGTAACAAACCAGATGGCTTAGCAGCCCACTAGCAGAAAGTTTTCATCTCTAATGCATGTACTCAGTCAATGTTGAAGAATGTACTTACTCAGGTTAATGTAAGGAGAGTACATAACTAACACTAACACTTCAGCTGGGCTGAAGTTATATCAACACCTGTTTATAAAATGCTCTGAGATACCCAGAGGAAGAAACTTTAGAAAAGCAAAACATTTATATGTATGAGAATGATTTGGGAAACATACTTTTTCTGCTGCCTCTGTGGTTCCGTAAGTTCATCAGAAGCTTTCTTCATAAGAAAAAGCTGATACCTTTGCTAATGTGCTGGGGTTTGGAGTAGGACCTCTAAGCCACTAGAAGTTTAACTGTCCTCCTGGAGCATAGATAAGACCATGTTCCACGTAGAGCAACAACAAGAAGAGAGCTATCTTGGTGACAAGTGCTTTAGGGCTCAGTGAAACACCCAGATTATATGATCTTGACATGGCCCTACTACAAAAGGAACTGGATTCTTTACCTTTCTCATACTTCCAGGAAACCTCCAACTGTCCATTCATCTGGGAATAGGCCTTCAAAGATATTGATCAGATTATGGTCAAAAATTATGTAACTACTCTTTAGTTTCTTATTTTTAAAGGAAAACTTGAAAAAAAAAGATGTACATTTCTAAAAACTTTAAGGAAATTTCCCATCTATTGGGTAATTCATTGAATCTGCATGTGTTTACGCCCAATACATGAATCTACATGTGTTTCTGCCATTTAACCAAAGCACAAACAACTTTCTTCACAAAAAAAAAAAAACAACCAAAAAACAAACAAAAAACACACACCAAAAACAACAAAACAAAACAACAAAAACAAAATCAAAGCAAAAAAACCCACACCACAACCTGTTTATTGATAAGCTTCAACATTATCTCTTTGACACCTGTGAAGATTTCCTTTTGGCTCCAACACAATGGGGACTGTAGCCCTTGGGAAGGAGGAAGGGAGTTCTTAGACACATGTTTTTTCTTTGCTCATTCTCCCACTAGGTACATGTATTTCTCTGTCTGCAGGTGCCTTCCTTTGTGGAGGAATGACAGGACTGAGTTCCAGCTCTTCCTTCTCTAACCAGCTGCTATTTAATCTAACCGAAATTCAAAGTTTTTAGCTAAAGCCTTGGTTGGTAAGAGATTTTAAGGCCAATTTACTGTTGTCAGACACAATTCCACTATAGCAGAGCAAAACCACAGAGTCCCACCATTAAAATGACAGAGTTTTTTTCTATTACATTGATTTTTTAAAAAATAGCTTCCACTTTCAAAACTGACAGAGAGAAACAGGATGTCCCCAATTTCTCTTGTGTGAAGAATGAGGCCTTTGCATAGTTTGAAAAAAATCAGCAAAAACCACAGACCACAGTTAGCAGCAATGAATTACTGACCCAGAAAATGCTTGCAGAGCTGACTGATTTTTGTGTTAACAAGTACTTATTACCAATTACATCTATCTAAACTATTATTAACTCTATGCTACATCTAGAAGTCATGTTTCCTTACATTGTACATGATTCTGCAAATGGTTGCAAGATAAATTTATCTTTATGCACACAAGTGGGCTCAGGAAAAGCCACAATGCTGTGCTTTAAGGTAACCCTGCAAGCAGTCAAGTATTTGTTCTTAAATAACAGTTTTAATAGCTCAGCAAAGACATACACAGGATTTTTTTCTGTGGTAGAGAAGCCCCCATTAAGTGGAATCATTAAAGACACAGTTTGTAACCCATTGTCTTTAGCTGTAAATCTGAAGATACTTAATTTTAAAATTACCCTTTTGAAACATAACAATGGAATAACTTTCTATTGTGTCAGGAAGCTCTTTAGGGTTTTGTTGTTTTCACAGCCCAAAGAACACACTGCTTCCAAGAACTGTCATTTCTTCTCATCAGTGGTAATAACATTATTTCTACCTTTCAGTTGATGATACAAATTTTGGAGACATTGTAAAATAATTATCCCTATTTATTTGTGCCTAAAAGGTCATTCAGAGAAATGAAGCAACTTGCACAAGGACAAATTATCCAGATTATTATCTCTTTTCTGGTGTTTGAGTTAGTACAATAAAGGGGGTCAACTGTGTCCTGTATGATTGATTGTTACCTTACTATATAAACTCTGGCAGTGGTTTGTAAATGTAGGGTATACCCAGACTTACAAGGTGTCTCACAGTAATGAGACACCATTCCTAAATGACATCCAAACATTTTAGACAAAAAAGAAAATCACTCTTTCATTTTTTACAGACTAAATTATCACACTGCCCTTGTTCTGTCTTTTTACTATCTGTTTTACAAATTAAAGTATCTGTTGAAGATGTTTATCAGTAGTTGAATGATTCTCATAGAATAAAAGAAAGGTGTGAAATGAGGGCTGAGGAAGATTTTGAGAGGTCACCTCTGTCCTGAGACAGGATCAGCTTTTTCTAAACCATTCCTGATGTAGTCATAAAATATCCCTGACTGTTCTTACAGTTGTTGACAGGGAAGTTTGGCAGACTCCTGAGATAAGTGGTTCCTAACTATCTTAACCATTACAGACCATGTCTTTGTGTCTAGCTTAGAGTGCAGTTTAAGCCCATTGGTTTTTTTTCTATTCACAGTAGACATTATTACCTTCCCTTTTGCAATAGCCTTTTGCATATTTAAAGGCTGTTATCATGTTTCCCCATAGTCTTTCTTCTCTTTAAGAATAAACAAATACTGTTCTTTCCCCACAGGTCATGTTCTCTAGACCTTTTACCTGTTTGTAGCTCTCCTCAGCACTCTCTCCACTGATCTGCATTTCTCTTGGGAAAGAGCCCAGGACTTGCCTACAGCCCATGAAGTGAAAGAATTCTTCTGTCTGCCTCGGATATGAAACTTTTGTTTGGACACGTTCGGTTGTTTTCTGCTTTGTACACAGTTTAAGATCAGTTTTAATAACCAATGTCTTGACTAAAATCCTGCAGCCTACCATTTGTTTCCCAATTATTTCTAGTATAAAATTGCATAGTATTTTGTAACTTGCTCACATAAAACTATTTGTTAAGAACATGTTGAATTTGAATCCTGGTTCTCAAATAACTGAAATGCTGGCTAGTGTTAAATTCCAGACAGATTCTTCTGAAATCCTACTTCATACATAACTACACAGCATGACAGTAAATTTGTTATAACTACGCTTAAAGGCTTTCCAACTAACACCAGTCCTTATTTAAAAATATTGGATCTAAGTTTTTTACTAATGTAGGTGGTGCAAGCAGGTCCTCCCCAAGCGTAGTGCGTGTATCTCCTTTTCTCAAAAGCTGTTACTTTGTCACAGATATAAATAAGATTTTTGATTGTTCTTTATAAATCAGCACTAGTGGTTTTTTATTTCTCTAATAACTTTGGGATGCTTATAATGGATCTATTTTTTTATTTTAGCCTTTTCAAAAGAATTTTAAGTTAGACTGACCAAACACCAGTCTCCTAGCTGCTGCCTTACCATTTTCTATAACCAGACATTCATTTGCTTTTTACCCAAACATGATTATAAAAATTTCCTATTTTCCTTTTAAATTTATTGTGCTTCATTTTGTCCCCACATGCTGTAATTATTTCTTTAAATATATCTTACGGGGTTTTCTTGCATACTTTTCATTTCTGTCTTCTTTATCCTGAACTTTGGGTAGAAAGATGGTCTGTTGTTGTTTCCCATGTTTTCTCCCTTATTTATAATTTGTGCTTGTATTCTTAATTTTGTCAAGAAATCACCAGTCTATTATTAATCTCTAGTTGAGAAGTTTTATTAATGTAATTATTATGCATTTGGTTCCTGCAGCAGAGTTGATGTCTACTGGCATTTACTTTGCTTCCCTCATGCTGGGGCCTGATGCTCCAGAGATTTGAATACAGTGGTAGAAAGACTATTTGCTTCCCTCTTCTCTACGTCTACCTCCTCCCACCCCAAGCTCTTTACAGTTCCCAGTCCCTTTTGCAATATTACCTTTCATCCTACAGTAGAAGTTGGCATGTCTTGAACATACCTGTCCTATTCATGCACACCTCTTCTCACTGAGTCCTGGTTTTAGCTCTGCAATCCATCCTGCTCGCCTGTGAAAATAAATTCTGAAATAATAAGATCCAAGGGCAATTAAGATGTGAAAAGGAGGCTCTGGAGGATTCTAATCCTTCCCATTGTTTAGAGAAGGGCCCACTTCAGTCAGATCAGTCTGTTTAGGTCCTTGTCTAACGATGAAAATCTCAGTGGATGGATTTTCTGCCACTTCTGTGTGAAGCTGGTTCTAGTACTGGACCACTCTTACTATTAAACACTTTTTCCTTATATCTGTTTGGAATTTTCCTTGCTGTCATTTGTGACCATAACCTCTTGTCTTTTAGTGTACAAATGTGAGCAGATGAGTTGTCTTACTGTTTGTTGAGGAGTGTTGAAGCTGTAGGAATATGAAGAATCTAGGCCTGGTCTGCATAGACTTTAATGATAATCTCTTTCCACTCTGTACTTCAAATAGTATTGTATCATTAATTTGAAAATAAGTAAAAAGTGAGTAATGATGTGATTATACTTCTGGATAGTCTAAATACTGTTCTGAAGGTGCAGAAGCAGAAGGGAAAAAGTAGCCTTTCACTCTAAAACTTATTTTCCAGCTGAAAATTACCCCAAAACTCTGTCAGCTTAGCAGCAAAGCATATAAAAGCATATAAAAACAACAACAACAAAAAAACACAACAGAAGAACAAAACAAACAAAACAAACAAAACCCAACAATAATAACAAAAAAATCAAACAATCAAACAACAACAACAACAAAATGGAGAGGACCTAAAATCAATTGCTGCATTACACATAGAGCTAGCAGATTTCACAGATTCAGGGAACTGACTTTAAAAAAGAACCATGGTGCTGGAAAGCAGTGAGCTAACTCACCTCTTCTTTCTATGAATGTTATAAGGCTTTTTCTGATGCTAAAGGCTGCTTTTGTCAGATGGGAGGCTCTGAGCTTTAGAAAGGGAACTTCATGGTATTATGTCAGGACTAAGGTTGGGTTAAGAAGGTAGTCACATTTTCTGTCGAGTGGCAGTGTATTAAGAGATTATAACTACCATCTGGCAGAACAATGAGGGTGAAACTCAGTGGCAGTTCTCAGACTTATTATCCTTGTCCTTCCACTGATGGATAGGAATGCTCTGCAGAAAAATGGTTTGTTATTTTCTGTTAATTTACTATATAGTAGATTAAAATACCACACAAAAATAATAATGTCAAGTGCTGAGCAGATTCCTGAGACAAACAGCATGCAATTATAGTCTTTCATCACACAACAGTGTCTGGGGATTTGCAGAGGGGTATAGGCAGGTTTTTGTAAGAAAGCCTTTGTATGGACAGTATCCTGTTGACTGAACACTACTCCAGACATAAATCAGGAAGTTTCATGGGTCTTTTGTCCGTTCTGTAGCTGTTTAGTCCTGTTGCCTAATAACTCAGACCCTAAGCTCCAAACATGGCAAAACATATGTAAGTGTGCATACAAATTTATATAGCCACTGTCAGGGAGTACTCACTGGGGTCACCACTTATTATTTATGAGCAGATCAAATGGAATTTCGTTCTGTTAGAAAGCCCTTGAGCATCAGGAAGCAGTGCTCCTTCGAAGACTATTGTGTAAACCATATCCCTTGTTGTAGAAAAAATAAAAAAGCAAGTAAGGGTTGCTAAAATCTAGATCACCTGTTTGTCTTGGTTCTCATTTAACCCAACACTGTCTTTGCAGTATAATATCCAGGAGGACTTTCATCACTATGAGTATTTACCTTTTTAACTTTTCAGAGTGTATGCTGCTTGGAGCTCTGAGGTACCATAAGGTATTTGTGTACAGCATGTACAATCAGGAAATTGTATTTTGTGGAAATACCTAGAGACATTTTTTAAGGCCTTGCATAGGACACAATGGATTTCAAGAAGATAAAGTGTAAAATAGACATGGAAATCCTTTTAAACCATATAATCCAAGCTGATATGCACTACAAGGTTTTCAATTACGGGATTTCTGAGCATTTACTGGTTGGTAACAAAAAGCTATTATTGGAATAAGAATTTCTGTTCTGATTCAAATGGGTAAAAAAAAAAAATATATTTCCTCTGTTTTTTGGTTATTTGTTGTTGTTTGTTTTGTTTTGTTTGGTTGTTGGTTTTTTTTCATTTAATATCTGAAACTTACTATTTCAACAAGGTTAAATGAAATAATTTTGATTTTACTTATATTTCTGATTATTCCAAGTGCTTATTTGGGTTGCTTCCATGCGACATTCAACATACAATGAAAACACAATTTTATGTCTTCTGATGAATAGCATTTAAAACACATATAGTCAATTTCAGCTGATTTTTAAAGTGAAATAACATAAGGACATTTGGAAATGTTTACTCATGGCCTAGTCTTGTTTTTAAAACTTACTACAGGGGTTTGGAAGAAGACTAAATAGACTGAATTACAGTTGTATCGTCTCTGCTCCATCACAGGTAAATAGCTAACTAGAGAAATATTTAATCAGAAATTTTTACATTATACCAAGATAAAATTGTTATGGAGAAATAATGGCAGTTTGAACTGCTTTAAATAAATTAGCAGATATTTCAGCATACACCTCCTGGATAAAGGTAAGTGTAAGGAATATATAAAACCCATAAGAGCTATGAACATCCTGAATTAAATGTGAGTGGTTAAAGAAAGTGCTTCTGATTCAGAAAACAGTCTCTGACTGCTCAGAAGTTTTTCACTAAGCATATTTGATATGAAGCCAGACTATGAAAACCTCAGCAAATTTCTGATCACTGTTACCCAGACACCTGATAGCTAACTGAATAAGGACATGTTCAAATGTGTGTGTGGGCATGCATATCTGCATGTACAAATGGTTCTTCTGGAAGTGTGGCACTTTGGTTGATGTTAATCTCAAAACAAGGATATCTGCTTCATTTCTACCTGGTTACAGAGCTTTACAACTTGCTTTCTATTTCAGAAAACATGTCATGAAATGGAAAAAAGCTTATTAGCTACTTTGGAAAAATGTATTCTTTTCTTATAAGCTGGATTTTCAACAGTGACCATTACTCACATTGTCCAAACAAGTTGAAAAAGATACCTATATGTAGGTCTGTTCTTTTTACTCAGGTGTCATTGAATGGCTTCCATTTTCTGTGGCATGAATTTACCCCAGAACATTTCAGCTTGTACTGGCCAGAATAAGAATAACTACCACATTACTACTCCTGCCTCTGTCTGTGTTACTCTTACAGAGTTTCTGAGGAATTCAGATTCATGTTCATTGATGTAATTCTCAAAGGAGAGCAGATATAGAATTTATTTCCTTGCACACTCAGAAATACACAGAAACACAGATTTCTTTACAGGAAACACTGGAATTTAGTTTCTGATTTTAGTTAAGAGTGTCTTCTCCAGAATTGTTTGTTATCTTATTATTTTACTTAAAAATACAATTTAGGAGACACTCTAAGAAGGAAAAAGAAGTAAAAAAAAAAAGAAAAACAACAAAAAAAACCAACCAAGCAAACAAACAAACAAAAAAAAAAACACAAAAAAAACCCCAAAAAACTAAAGTTTCCGGAGGGATAGAGGAGCCGTGGCAGTTCTTGAGGGGAAAAAAAATAAAAAAGGAAAATCAACTTCAGAAAGGCAACAGAAAATTGCTGGACAAAGAAAGACACATTGGCTGGAAGAGACAACTGAACAAAACAAAACAAAAAACCAACAAAAACAAACAAAAAAACACCCCTGAAAAATTCGTGAAAGTTTAAAAGAAAGTGAAGACTTCTTCAGCAAATGGCAGTTTATGCAGACAGAGGAATAACGGAGAAGTTCTGTTTTGGCTAAAAAATGCAGAAAAGAAGGAAGTAAAATACCAAAAATGTTGCCAAAATATTACTCAACTTCTTGTCATTTGGGAACTTGCAAAATATCAGGACAATTGAACAACTTTTTCTCCCCTCCAAGAGCTGTATAAAGGAAACACAGCAAAAAGCAATGAATACAAAGTAACTCTAGAGTCTGGACACAAATCAGGATGTGGTGAGGTCTGTTTATCAGAGTTTTGAATGTCTGAAGTTCTCCTGTTACATTAAGGATATATTTGAAGTAGCTACCATGCAAATATTGTGCAATGATTTGTATGAAGTGATCTTGGTGAGTTCCATGCTGTCCCTGATAGGCCTTTGTGAAAAAGTCCCTTTGTTCCATTTGGCACCTAGGAGAACCAGACTTGGTTTTGCGTTTCTTACATTGATCCAGCCTCTTCTATTGTCAAATCTGAGCAAGCCAATTCTGAGAAATGTGAGGCAAAGACTGATGCCTTCTAATTTTTCATGAACAAATTTAAGGAAGTGGCACACAAGCTTCCTGTTAGGAGAAGGTATCAGAGAAAGTAGTGGTGATATGATAATGATAATTTGGCCAGGAAGACATTTTCTTGCTTGTTCTGAGCCTACATATAAAGCAAAGAAGAGAGATGACTTAAAAAGCTTTTCTGTGGCTTGACATATCTGGCCTTTTTGATCAAGATAATATCTAAATCAAGCACATTAACTAAAAAGAACTGTTGTTTTTGAAGATTTGTGGGCTTTGTTGAGAATAGCTCCTTTTCGAGTGAACACCAAGGCTGTTATTTTAACCTAATGAGCAGCTGACAGAGAATATTTCTGGTTTCCACAAGATACTTCCAGCCTCTTCACATGAAAATCTCAAGAAAAAGTTTCTGAAAGGAAGTTCAAAGAAAGGTGGACAAACATATTTGTTTACTTAAAAACTAGCAAGAATAAGGAAGAAACAGTATTTAGCAAAAACTTCGAGCTTTGTTGCTGTTTGACTTAAAAGAACTTAAAAGACCTTTGTTTCTATGGAAAAACAAACAAACAAAAACAAAAAACCAAACCAACCAGAAAAAACAAAAACAAACAAACAAAACTAAAACAAAACATCAAGAAAAAAAACCCCAGACAGTTCTGCCCATTAGTTCCATAGAATAATAGATTTACATGAGGAGCTGGACAGCTTCTGTTGAAAAATCTGTGTCCAGATACTAATAATTCTGAGAGCTCTTTACTGTCTCAGAACTGCATCATGCTAAAAAAATTATCCCACAAATCCAGTGTTTAGTGTTATGCCTATTTTACAGATAACATAGACTATGTAATCTAGCCTAAGTCACACAGCATATCTGAAAGGGATAAAGAAGCAGGATCTGAGAGCCTTGATATCAGTCCTGCATGCTTTTACATAAATCAGTCATTTTACTCTTCTTTAGTGAAAAAAAATTTTAATTGGAATAAGCTGTAATAGCACAAAGCACTCTTAGAAAAAGACAGCAATTTGTCATGAAAAACACCGAGTGCACACTCAAATAGAAGGAAATGCGAAGTAAGACACTATATCTGATATGGAACAAATCTCTTGCATGAGAGGTTGATTCACATCAGATCTACACCTGCCAACTAATCTCTATGATAGGGAACTTCAGTTTTATTGGTTTATAAACCAACATCTTAAGTTTAGACACTGTCAGCTGTCAGTCAGAATAGCGACAAATATGGCCAAATGCAGCATGGTTAGTATAAGTTGATATTTGGAGTCTACCTGCTTCTCAGTGGTTTCCTTCATATTATTGTTTCATAGAGAATAGAAAGACCCTAGTGTGTGACTTAGAGGTCTTGCACTTAATAAAATCCCAGAGCAAGCAGGACACTGGCTTCCTCCTGGGGAACAGCTGAAGTCTGTGCATCACAATCTGTAACTGACAGTTCATTACTCCCTATTTCTAATATATATATAGTTCTATATCTAACTGTATGTCAGTCACTCTCAGGTATTCACAGTCCTCCCTGTTTCGTATATGACACTAAAATTAAAACCTGATCTGTAAAGAGCCAACAATCCAGCAGGTTTATCTCTTCACTACTTTAACAGAAATCCTGGGCTGAGAATTGTTCTCTGGATTTGGATTACATTGTCTTAGAATAATAGAATTGTAGAATGGTTTGGGCTGGAAGGGACGTCTAAAGGTCATCTAGTCCATCCCTCTTGCTGAGATCAGGTTACTCAGAGACTTCTCGAGCCTCATCTTGAATATATTCAGGGATGGGGCCTTAACCACCTCCCTGGGCAACCTGTTCCAGTTCTCCACTCTCATGGTAAAGAACTTGTTTCTAACATCCAATCTAAATCTACTCTTCTCTAGTTTAAAACTATTGCCCCTCATCCTGTCACTACAGGCCTTTGTAAACAGTCTCTTTCTGCTTTCTTACAGGTTTCCTTCAGGTACTGGAAGGCTGTCTTCCTTGAGCCTTCTCCAGGCTGAACAACCCCAGCTGCCTCAGCCTGTCCTCACAGGAGAGGTGTTTCAGCACTCTGATCTTTTTCATGGCCCTGCGCTAGACCTATTTCAACACATCCATGTCCTTCCTGTGCTGAGGGCTCCAGAGCTGGAAGCAGTATTCCAGGTGAGATCTGACCAAGGCAGAGAGGCACCTCTCTCAATCTGCTGGCCATGTTTCTTTTGATGAAACCAAGCATGTAATTGGCCCACTGGGCTGCAGGCACACACTGGCTGCTCATGATCAGCTTCTCATCCACCAGCACCCACAAATCCTTTTCTGCAGGGCTGCTCTTTATCACCTCATCCCCAAGACTGTACTGATAGTGAGGATTGTTCTGGCCTCGGTGTAGGACCCTTCATTTTGTCTTATTGAACCTCATGGGGTTCACCTGGGCCCACCTATCCAGCTTGTCCAAGTCCCTCTGGATGACATCCTGTCACTCTGACATATTGACAGCACCACTCAGCTTGGTGTCATCTGTGAACTTGCTCATGGTGTCCTTGATCCCACTGACTATATCATTGGTAAAAATGTTAACATGGGACCTTGTACGGACCCCTGAGGGACACCACTTGTCACTGCTTTCCATGTGAACCACTTTGAACTATTGACTACTACCCTCTAGATACAACCTTATCCACTGAACAGTCCATCTATCAAATCTTTATCTCTCCAACTTGCTGAGTAGGTTGTTGTGGGAGACTGTGTCAAGAACCTTGCAGAAGTCCAGATAGATCACATCCATAGGTCATCCGTTGTCCACTGACATATTCACTTTATGATAGAAAATCACTAGGCTTGTCAGGAAGGATCTTCCCTTACTGTATTAAATAGCAGAATTACAACAAAGCCCATGATGATGGTTTGTTCATGTTTTAATCTCAAGGATGTTCCCACCATTTTTACCTGTCAAATGGCAGTTGAAAACCCTGGTGGATTATGGCCATGCTCCACACAGGCAATTTTATAAGCACTGTACAGAGAAAAAGTCTTAAATTCTCATTTGTAAGTTTTGATTATTGAATATTTTCTGTAAACTGACTGTGCTGTCTGGAGAAAACAAATGTCAAACTGAGGTGTAACTGCATGGATACTATATGTTAGAGGTTTTGTAATATATGTGATTTGAGCCACACCGTATACAATACCAGGAAAAGTGAATACTAGGTATTCAAGAAATTAGTTAACTGAAAGTGTAAAAAAGTATTGTTATCATCACCAAATAGAAAGATGTTTTACATTGAATTACAGTCAGTTAAGTGTTGGTTCTCACATGGAAGAAGTATGGAAGTCTGTATGGAATTCATAAGAAATAAGTTATCAATGACCCATAAGAGCTTATCACTTCTAAACCAAACTGGCATGCTCATGTTGCTCTCTACAACTACTGCCCAGTTCCTGTTGTCATGGGAACCCTCCTCCCTTCAGCACATCCTCAACCTCCATAGACAATGTGCTTCAGCACTGCAGGAGATTTGTGATCACCTATCTAAAGTCGAGGCAGAAAACAGATTATTCCTCTTATGTTGGAATTTCCATATCTGAAGACAGTTACTCTGGTGCTCTCATTTCTAGACTGAACATGGCTGACCCTCAATTTCTGCACTTAGATCATATTTATAGATATTTTTGTCATCTAGTCTATTTTCTTTTTCTCTGAATTCTCTTCACTTGGTCCACAGTTGTTTGAAAGGGGCATGAAGAAAAGGAAGAAGGAAACTCCTCAGATTTACCCAATGCAGATGACATTTTTGAGGTGGAATTTTACCAAGGGCAAGTAAAATACTTTTATGAGTCTTACTGTCTTCCTGTTCATAGAGTCACTGTGTTTTTTCACAAGAGTGTGACACTGTTGATCCACACCTGCTTATGATCTTTTGTTGCAAGGTCCAGATGCTTTTCTTCTAAACTATTCCATGGACTACTGTACTCCATCTTGAATGGTACAGTTGATTGTTCTTGACAAATTAAGTCATACATTTTAGTAAAGTTCACTGATTTTCTTTTCTCAGGACATATTACTTTAATCTACAAAGAAAATTTTACATTCTAATAGTCTCCTCAAATGCATTGACAGTCCTTTCTGGCTGTACACATGGCCAGTAAACTTTGCACATCATGAGATCTTATTAAGAACAGAACAATTTATAAGGTAGAGCACAGTGTTATATTCTTCGGTGTTTGTTTTTCTTATCATGTATAAATAAATTAAACACAGGAAGGACTTTTGGCTAGCATCAATACCAACAGCAAAAACTCTGTCTGTATTTCTAAACTCTACACATGGTACCTATTCAAAATATGTGTGTATTGGGTCTGAGTCTGTTACCTACTGACCAGGGGATCATGCGAAAGGGTAATTTTTATCCCACCCAAAACTGTGCCGGAATGATTTGTTTAGTGTAGTAAGTCCTGTTGCCTGAGAACCTCGTATAGTTTTGCTTGATTTACTAGTTTTGACTGCCACAGTGTTAGTAGTTAAGCAAATCTAATTAAAGGTGTTACTCTGGCATCTGAAACCTGGTAGCAGGCTCCCTGCTTCATGTAGGTCTGTAAGCACTGATGCTTGTGTTTGAAGAGAGGCATCAAGATAAGGAGAGTGCCACTTTATAAAGGGGTTGTCCACTTACTTAACAAATGACCTCTTAGACTTTATAGCTGAACCAAATACTTCCCTTGGTGAATGGTTTAAAAACAAGAAAAATTCTTAACAGAAAGTTACAAGGACTGCTGCAGGTGAATGGCTCACTGATCCCAGTTACAGCACACACAGAAGATATCAATATAGACAGAAAGTGTTTCAGTTGCACAGAAGAATCTGTACCAAGAAAGAGATGATCTCCCATGGCCAACGAGAAACAATGGTTTATGCTTTAGTGTATATGGCTGAGTATGTTGTTCCTGTTACATGTACCACTTATTTCTGAAAGATTTCATTAGTGTTCATCAGCTGAAGGACAGCATAATGTTTCTTCTTTCCCTTGAGATCAATCATTCATCAATGCATTAAATGCAGTACAAGTTTGGGCATGAATCTCCAACACTGTGTTTGGCAACAAGAGGGAAGTACTGTAATCTCTAGTGCTGTTTGTTAGAGACAGAGGACTGCTTTGTTTATCCAGGTTCTTGTACTGAAGCCTATCCTGGAACATTTCAGGTTATGCAAGTACTTACAGGCTGAACAAGCAGCATTTGATAAACTTGTATTTGTAGGCTATGCAAGAGGCTTTATTGTCTACCTGTTTCCCTGGTGCCCAGGACCAAGCTCTAGCTTCTGATAACATCATTCAGCAACCATGGGACCTTAAAAGTGCATAAAGATTTTGCCTTTCAGGAAGAACCAAAAACCATGTGAGGCCTGGGAAACAGCCAAATTTTTTCCTCAGCCTTGCCTAGGTCCTTTCTTGAATTTGCAATACAATGTATGTTACCAACACTTTGTTTAGTTTAGACAATACTGACAACGAAACATCAATTGATGTCACCCATTATACAACCAGGAGTCAATATCAGTCTTCACAGCTGTTGATGTTTTGCATATCTCATGGAGAACAGGATCCTGGAAAGCTCTCTCTGAAAAAACCTTAGAGATTACAGTGAATAGTCTCCCACACTCAGCCAAAACCATGTGTAAACTCTCTGGGACTGAGCAAGGGAGTGTCAATAGATTTCAACTTTCCTACACATTGTAGTTGGCAGGTGTTTGTGAACTCCTCACTTCCATTCTTTACAGCAGGCTATTCAGTGATAATTGCATAGTTAATATGTTACTCCCAAACACTCTTTCTTTACAGAGACCTAGGCACTAAAGAGCTCTGATGCTGAGGGACCATCTAGGGAAGCTAGCCAGACCTCCAAGGTATATGATACCCAGCTGCAAGACACTGCTCATGTCTTCTCTTGTTATGGATTCAACTTCAACTGTCTGGGTTTTTTTCTTTAAATGAAAGCCATTACAAGTGTGATACAATAACTTTCTTTTGAGCTTTGATTAATTAAAATATATTTTCTAGATAGAAAAGGAAACAAATTCAATAGGACAGATGGAAGGAATCCATTTCTGCCACAGTATGGGGGAAAATACAGTGTTCATGGGATAATAGCATAGATCTACTTATGCAATGGGAAAACGTGGACCTACCTCTCCACACCTTGTATAAGATATCTAACTGCTGCCTATTGCCCAGAATGTGAAATGGAGAAAGTTTCCTTCAATATTCATGTCTGGGCTGGAGGATAGGACATTGAAGCTTAGAGGGTGGAGAAAGAAAATAGTGTAATGCAGCATAGTGATCCACACATAACCTTTGGGATGGGCAGTAGGACAATCATGGCTTCAGAGCATGTCCAAGCCTGCTAGGATGTCCCTATTTTGCATCAGATGGCCTGCTTTTGAAGCACATCACAGCTTCCTTGGGTTGTTTAGGAAACTCTACAGCCTGATCTGCTCTCTATGATCAAATCATTATTGGCTTACTTGGGTGATAGATTGTTTTGGTTTCACTGTGTGTTACTGTGAAATAACTATCCATATGATGTACAGAGAGTTCTAATAATCACATGAAATGTAACTAGCCCTATATACACACACATATGTATACATATAGATCAAGAATATATCTTGGAGGGAAGAAGCCCTGACTGGGGTAAAAAGCTGAAAATGCTTTGCATCTAAACAATGGAGTGAATCCATGAATTTTGTTTTGGTTTTTGTCTGAGTTTCAAGGTTTGTAAGAGAGGTGTTCACTACATAGCAGAGTGGGTCATATGTTTCCCAATAGGCTTTTTCTCTGTTGAAAAACTCAGAAACATTGATGTCTACATGTCCATTCTTGCCAGCTAACAGAAGAGACAGTTACCCTATACAATCTTCTGTTGTTCTGTTACCCATGAATACCTTGGATTATTTGCTGTTTAGGGAGTCAGAAAGTTTGGAAGTATGCTAATAAATAAATTTCTTACTCTCTAGAATCCTCCTGCCACCATTTTTTGTTGTTGTTTCTATTTATTTGTTTTTATCTGGAGAGACTTTTTTTCTGGAGACTTCGTAGTAGCTCATCTAGAGTTTATTTGAAAATGAAATATTTTTATTCTCCCAAAGCAGAAAAACCCCAGGAGGCTATATATAAATCAAGAATGATGCCATGAACACATTATAATGCAGGTTTTCCACATTTCTTCATACCAGTAAACAAATGGACTTTTTTCCCTCACTGAAACTAAAGAAGACGGTGACAAGAGCTGACTTGACTGATTAGTACTCATGTTCTGCCACTTTTCAGGGTTCTGTTTGTGCCCAGGTCTTTTTGTGGCCTCCAGAAGAAAGGTATAATCAGAACATTTTGTCAGCTGCAACCATTTTATCACACTGTCTTGTCTGAGGAAGAGAAAGCTGTATGAATTATTCTTGTCAGTTCT
Source organism: Alcedo quadribrachys (assembly GCA_033439865.1). Lineage (NCBI taxonomy): Eukaryota > Metazoa > Chordata > Aves > Coraciiformes > Alcedinidae > Alcedo > Alcedo quadribrachys. Next base: position 18,075 of record JAABPQ010019888.1, read on the forward strand.
TTTTTTCATTTATTCTATCACTGCTCACAGCTGAATGATCATCAGCCCTCTCCCCTGGTGCATCATCAGCTAGGTTGAACACAATGTAAAATTCCTAAACTGTGCATTAAATATGTTTCTAAATCTGTGTTAGTAGCTGCATTAATGTAGAATCAGCCACATGCCCACATGAACTCATTGGAAAGTTTGTCTGTTTGAAGTTTCATTTGTTTATTTTTATTTTCAGAGTGAACTGAAAAAAAACTCCAAACAGACAGAAGTTTCAGTGCATTCTTGGAGAGAATTGTAAATGATACCTGAGGCATGAAAAGTTTACTTTAATCTGGAACATTAATTCTGATAGACTAGTGTTGCTTGTTTTTCTGTTTTAATCCCCAGAGCTACTTCAGTGCACAGTAAGGAGGAGGGAAATCTTAACACCATAGCTGTACTGTGGAAAGCATAACAATTAAATTGCAAATGTTCAGGAACAGTTTTAGGTTGCTGTTTGTAGTCAATAAACAACCAAGCTTAACAACTTGTGAAAAAAAGGACAAGGAGCTACTTAAATTTAGGTTAACTTGCAGTGAGCTTTTTTTCATCTGCAATTAGATATTGGTTGAATGAAATAATACAGAAAAGCTATATATAAATATCTCTCTTAACATGGTCTCAGCATGTGTACGCAAATAGTATGACTCTGGTGTTTATTTGTAAACATCTGTTGTTGCTTGTAAACTACCATAAAATAGAGAAGTATTTGCAACTGGAAAATGTTTAATTACTCAACACAAAAAAGTTTTATTGTTTGCTTCTTTTTCTAGCTGGTAGCTTCTAAAACTGTTTTGATATAATCTGTAGGGGTGTAAATTTTCATCTCTTATTTGCTGGTATGTTTGCTTATCATGATTACAACAGCTGTCAGATTTGTTCTTAATTCCTATGTTTTTCTCAGGTTCAAAATGCAAGGATTCACAGAATATTAGGGATTGGAAGGGACCTCGAAAGATCATCAAATCTGATCCAGATCCTGCCAGAGCAGGATCACCTAGACCAGGTCACACAGGAACACATCCAAGTGGGTTTTGAATGTCTTCAGAGAAGGATACTCCACAACCTCCCCGAGCAGCTTGTTCCAGTGCTCTGTCACCCTTACAGTGAAAAAGTTTTTTCCCAAATTTATTCATTGGATGGCACTGAGAAGAGCCTGGCTCCATCCTCTTGACGCTCATCCTTTACATATTTATAAACGGTAATGAGGTCACCCCACAGTCTCCTCTTTTCCAAGCTAAAGAGACTCAGGTCTCTCAGCCTTTCTCCGTCAGGGAGATGTTCCACTCCCTTAATCATCTTTGTGGCTCTTCACTGGACTATTTTCAGCAGTTCCCTGTCCTTGAACTGAGAGTCCCAGAACTGGACACAACACTCCAGATGTGGCCTCACCAGGGCAGAATAGAGGGGGAGGAGAACCTCTCTTGATCTACTAACCACATCCCTTATAAACACCTCAGGATGTCATTGGCTTTCCTGGCCACAAGGACACATTGCTGGTTCATGGTCATCCTGCTATCCACCAGAACCCTCACATCCCTTTCACCTGCGTTGCTCTCCAACAGATCAATCCCCAACCTTTACTTGTACCTGCGGTTGTTCTTTCCCAGATTGAAGGCTCTACACTTGTCTTTGTTATATTTAATTAAATTTCTTCCCACCCAACTCTCCAGCCTGTCCAGGTCTCTCTAGGTGGCAGCACAGCCTTCTGGTGTGTCAGCTACTCCTGAGTGGATTATGGAGTTTTGGATTTGTTTCCTTGTTTCCCCTTTGTCTATCACATAGACTATAGTCTGTACCACAGGTTTATCAGGGCATATTTCACCTGGTAATTCTTCTGTATTATTGCAGAAATCCAAAATTCTGTGGAGTTTTTTGCGAACAGATATAAATTTTGAAGATTGTGCGAGGGTTTGAAAAATTACTTATATTCTTTATAAAATATATTGAGTATTTTGTGATTTGCTGTCTGCAGGATTTGAGTGAGGTGTATTACTAATGACCCTTCTTGATTTAACATGGTTATACATGTTTGCAGGTTGTAAACTTGTAGTACATGCCAGAGTACAGTGCTAAGCATGGGAATTGCTGAACCAACCACAGACACAACCACATGTAATGAACTGCAGCAGTGCTTTAAGGACTCAGGCGTTCAGATACTCTCCACTGAGATAACACATTTTGCACCTGATAGGCTGAACAAGGATGCCCTGTTGAAGAGAATCTGTACTGGGTCCAGGACACCTGGGATACATCCTGCCAGCACCTCATTTGCAGTGATAAACTGGTGCATTCCCTAATGTCCCTTACCCTTCCTCCTTCTATGTACAGAAAAACAAAACAAAACAAAACAAAAACCAAATTTTAATTTAGCCCCAGAAAGTGTCAGTTGATGAAAAATTATTTGACATTTTAAAAAATATATACTTTTCCTTGTAGATAACTCTGTAGCAGAAAACTATAACTCAATCTGGATCTCTGACCAAACTTCCCTCCATCTGCATTCAGAGCAGTAGTGTGCAGCTCTGCAAACTCAGAGTTTTGTCTGAACTGGGGAGGAAAAGGTAAAAGCAGTCAAAGGCAATGAATAGGCCAGATGGCCAATGTTTTTAGATAAATCAGATTGCTGCTGTGTGCTCAGAGAAAGTGATTAATCCTGTCTCTGTGGCTTGAACACATTGGTTTTTGGAAGAACTGGGAGAAATATTAACCCTGTCAGCAAACTGGAGAAGGTTACAGATTTGAACATGATTCTGTTCTTTAATCTCCAAAACAGATTGAAGACCCTAAAAAAAGCAGAAAAGCAAATTAGAATACTATATCATACCAAGTATCTTGTTACACTCTGGCTGTGTGGTGAACTGGGGATGGATGAAGGCAGTACTTGGAATGGCTTGGAATGGAAGTGGACAACCTTATTCTATCTTCTCCTTAGTGAAGCTGGAATGTGTGTCAGTCTCTTTTGCTTGAATAACCTTTAAAAGCGGCTGCAGACAAGGCGGCATTAAAAAATCCAAAAATAATAGTACCAATATGCTTGTCAGGGAACAGCAAGTTTTCTTTAAAACCTTTCATTTTCCTTTTCCCTGCCCATTGCAAAAAATAAGGAGGGAGGAGTCACAGGACGGGGGTCGAAGTGTTTTTTCTCATGGGCTCAGGACAGGCAGGCTGCTTCCTGCAGCCTGGGGCAGTCTCACACATGCACACGGACAGGAAGGGGGAAGAGGCGTGGTTTCCAGGGGTCTACAGTTGGCCTGGGGTGGGAGGAAATTTCACACCAGGACTAACCGGTTTTCCTGCTCCTTGGTGTGAATTCTCTGACCAGTTCATCACTGCGATTCTTCAGAGCACCCCCTGCCAGCCGTGTTGGGTTCGTCAGACATTTTTTCCCCCTTGCCCTGTGGAGGCGTCCAGGACACCAGCCGCCACCACCTTCTTTCCTGTCTGGAGCTGTTGTCTGCCACAGCCCCCACTTTCTCCCAACAGTTTCCCGGCACCCCCTTGCTTGTCATCGAAAGGAAGTGTGAGCAACAAATTTAGACTGGTTTTTTTTCTGTACTGTTCTGCTGTTTTATATTCTATTTTTTTTAAAATAATAAATATATACATATATATATATTATTTAATAAAATTCTTGTCTTC